>WNYA01001484.1:22815-70493 GCA_019512145.1 Engystomops pustulosus
TTTATAAGAGATTGAAAGTGCACCCTAACCTGGCTTTTCCGCATGCAAAGTCCCTCAAACCCAGTCCGCTGTCTTGCGAACGAAGAGGAGGATGGTTGGGAGGTCAGGAAGTGCGTCAGTTGGGTGCCCTGCCATGGGGATGCCTGAGGTAGGTCTGCTGGGGATGTCAGAGTCTTCCCCCTGGCCCATTCACCCTCTACAATGAAGTGGCAGGCCCTGAAACAATCGGAGGTCAGTCACTGTTTAAAAACCGGTGACGCAAGCACTGGGGGAAATTCAGGGTTACCCAGTATTGGCGTGAGGGGAGAGTGTCCCGGTGAGATATCCCAAGTCTGCCTGCATTTATCAAACACCAGTAGGGTAGCATGAATTGTGGGATGTCGAGTAAGGTCCCTCCACCACTTCCTTTTTATCCACGGGAGACAGGGCAGGGGGATCTGAGTAGCAGGTTGTTCCAAGTGAACCCATGCTTTCGAGCTCTGGCGGAGCCAGTCAATGATTCTGCACAGGTGAGATGCCTGGTAGTACCGAGTAACATCTGGCATTGCCAGACCGCCATCTTTTTTTGCTGTGAATAAAATAGACCTTTTTAACCTAGCAGGCTTATTGGCCCAAGTAAAGGACATTGGGTCTCTATGAGATAACTGGCCGGAACCCAGATGGGCAGCGCTTGGAAGAGCATTCATTTTGATTGCTCCAATCCTGCCAAACCATGACAGGTAGCCCGTGGACCACCTTTTCAAATCTAGTTTAAGGGTCTGTAGTAATGGGAGAAAGTTCAGGCGGAATGTATCTTCAATGTCTGCTGGAAGGTAAATACCCAGATACTTATGATGACTAGTGATGAAGATGCCCATCTGAAGTTGAATTCTTCTCTGAGATGATCTCCCATATCCCGGGGATATTTAACATCATGGCCTCAGACTTCAGCACGTTTATCTTGAAATTGGAGAGACTACTGAATTTATCCAGTTCTTTGAGTAAATTTGGAACAGTGATAAGGGGGGTTGTGAGAAAAAATAATAGGTTGTCGGCATATGCTGCCACTTTGACCGCCTGCGAGCCCATTTTCAGGCCAGAGATGTCGGGGTTGTTTCTGATTCTACGGAGGAGCGGTTCCATTGTCAGGGCGAAGATAAGAGGGGATAATGGGCATCCCTGTCGTGTCCCATTCTTTATGTCTAATGAGTCTGAGTAGACTCCGTTGACCCTAATTACTGCAGACGGCCTCGAATATAGTGCTTCTATCCAGGCCATCATGTTAGAACCCAAGCCCAGGTGTCTGAGAGTGCCAAAAAGGCCACCCACCCGATCTAACTCCTTTTCGGCGTCTGCTGATAGTATCACCGTTGGGGTAGAGTTTGTATTTGCCATGTGGATCAGGTTAAGTGCTTTCGTCGTGTTATCCCTCGCTTCTCTAGTGGGGATGAAACCAGTCTGATCATAGTGGATTAAACTCGGCATTAAGGAGGCCAAGTGGTTGGCCAGAATTTTGGAAAAGAGTTTGAGGTCGACATTAAGAAGATTGGCCTATAACTTGCACAGGAGGCTGGGTCCATGTCTTCTTTGGGAATTACGACTATGTGAGCTCGAAGGGTGTCAGGTGGGATAGTATGATTACTAGAAAGGGCATTAAAGGCATCCAGGAAGTGTTGTGTGAGGTAAGTTTTAAAATATTGGACGGAAAGGCCATCTGGGCCTGGGGACTTGCCTATTTGGGCCATGTCAAGCGCTAACTTCACTTCTTCTGGAGTAATTGGGGCTTCTAGATTCTGTCTTTCTTCTGTGGACAGAGTCGGGAAGTCTGTTGAATTCAAAGTCTGTTGAGTCCCCTATATCTGTCTGGGTAGGGGGCCTGTGTGGGTGCAACTGGTAGAGGGAGGAATAAAAGTTCCTAAAGGCCTCCGCAATGCCCGCTGGTGAAGAAATCTTGGAGCCTGTGTGATTATTAATGTGGGGAACGTAATTTTGTGCTCTTTGCGTTCTGAGAGCGTTTGCTAATGTGCGACCGGGCTTATTACCATGCTCGTAGAAGATCTTATGACACTTCACCAGTGAGTCCTTGGCCTTTACTAAATATAGTTCACGTAGTTGATCTCTCAGGGATTGAATCAGGGTCCTGTCTGCGTGATTCTGAGTCTGTTTGTGTCTGTCCTCAGTCTCTTTTATCCGGGCCAATAAGTCTGTTGCCCGCGCGTATTGCTCCCTTTTTACCCTCCCCCCTATTCTCATACATACGTCCCTGATGTAACATTTATGAGCTTCCCAGTACACTAGGGGACTGGTGACTGAGTCAGCGTTCGAGGAGAAGTAGTGTTCTAGCTCCCTATTCACTTCCTGGACATGTACCGTATCTGTTAGGAGTGAATTGTTAAGGACCCATCTACCCAGAATGTGACGGAGGGGCTAGATTCAGCATAATTGAGATAGGGGCATGATCTGACAGTGGAGAAGTGTGGATGGTAGTTTCGACTACTCTATCTAAGTGGAAATGGTCAATGAGGAAATAATCTATCCTCGAGTATGTGTCATGGTTGGGGGAGTAGTATGTGTAATCTCGGGAGCTCGGATACATAGTTCTCCAGACATCCACCACCCTATGTGCGTGAAGAAGGTCCCTTACGCGAGTTAATTGTGATCGTGGGATATGGGATACCCCTCTTGAGGTGTCTAAATCCGGGGACAAGACTAAGTTCAGGTCTCCCCCTATAACTGGCTGACCTGCATTTGGTAGATAGAGGTTCACAAAGGTGACAGTCTGTGCATGGATGGTTCCCTTAACAAACACATAACGCCCCCCCAGATCCGACCTGGATTCCAGGCAGACCCAAGGAACCGACTGTGAAATGATAATACTCACACCCTTGGATTGGGAATCCTCCGAGCATCCATGATAGCAGTACGGGAAGCAGCGGCTGGAGAGTCTCTGTATCTTATCTTTACGGAAGTGAGTTTCCTGGAGAAAGGCCACCTGTGCCCTTAGGCGCCACAGGTCTCGCAGGAGCATCTGTCGCTTCTCCGGAGTACGGAGCCCTCTAACATTAAAGGAGACAATCTTAATATTAGAGTCCATTTCTGGAATTAGGCTATGGAGGCTTGCTGGAGGGGGTTAGAGGGGTGAAAGAGAGAAGGGCAAAGGAAAGAGGTGCTAAGAGGGAGGGGGGAGTAAGAAAGGGTGAGTAGAGGGGGAAGGAGGAAAAGAAGGCAAACCCTCTAAGGAGGAAAAGAAGAGGAAAGAGTTTGGGACTCACGGTCCCTTTTGATTTTCTTTTACCCCTCCCCCCTAACTTCTGCTAAGGGGGGGGGGAGTAAAGGCAGGAAAAACGGGAGGCGGTCAACACCTGGGGAGTCCCTAGTGGGGAACCTGGTAAGACTATACAGAGAAAGGAGACACCCGCTCCGGACATCTCTGAGAGTATCACGATGCACCCTTCATTTCCCAGATCGTCAGTTACCCCGGTCGTTGATAGGTTGCGTGCATCTGTGAGACAACCAGCTGCGGAGGAATAGAGGTGGGATGAGAATGCCTACATGTACAGAGGTCAATAGGCTGAAGGCTTATAGGCTTGAGAGGAAGCTCTAAGCCACCCCCATGACTGCCAATGTTTTGCTGATAACTTTCAAGATTAATTGGTAAACCACAGCAGATACAAATCTGAAGCCCCATGTAGAGGCAACTACGTGACGACTGTCTGAGGTAACAAATAGTGATCTTCCTTTCTGGGAAGGTCCTCCCATTTGAGAGTCAGCGGTCATTTGGACGCCCCCTCCTGGCTGGGTGCCCCCTTGGTGGACGGGGGTTCCCTGGTCGATCACGGTGTCTTTCCCGGGAGCGTGGTAGCGCTGCAACCTGAAGCCAATCCGGGACTTCAAAAGGGGGGCATCCCAGCATCTCAAAAAGGGCCGGCAAGTCACCAGGGTCATAGACAGGTAGTGAGCGGTTCTCTTTCCGCACAACTAAATGAAAAGGGAAACCCCAGATGTATGAAGCGTCACATTCTCTAATTTTATCCAGCAGGGGGCGTAGTACACGCCGCATTTGAAGGGTGCGGGAAGAAAGGTCTGGTAGAATTTGTATAGCGACTTCGCCGTGCACCAAACGTCCTTTTTCGCAGGCACATCTCATCAGACGCTCTTTGGTACAGTAGTGATGGATTCTGCATACTACATGACGTGGGTAATCAGGATCAGTTGTTTTCGGACCCGGAGCTCTATGCACCCTATCCAGCTCAAGTGGTGTATCTGGAGGGTCTCCCAGCACTTCATTAAAGATTGTGGTGATGATGAACCCAAGGTCTCTGCCCTCTTCGTTCTCAGGAAGGCCTCTCACCCGAGCGTTGTTACTACGACCCTGGTTTTCAAGGTTGTCATGTTCCAGGGTCAGGGGACGAATCATTTGTTGTTTTGCGGTGACCCGCTGCTCTAGTTGATCCAGTCTGGTGTTGTGAGCTGCAGTTTGCCTTTCCAAAGAGCCCACCCTTGAGCCCATCTGTTCCATTGTACAGTGACGTTGCATCTTCTCCATCCTGGAGATCATAGAGTCGAAGAAGCTTCGCATAGGTAAATTTCTCAAGGCCTCATGTAAGTCCGCCATGGTCAGTGGAGGTTCCTCTAACAGCCCGGGATCACGAGACCACGATTGCGAGGGTAGGAATTCTGGGCAGCATGGGTCCATATATGATGCAGGAGACTGGTGGTGTGGGGAGTGGGAGAAGGCCAGGAGTGGAGAGGCCTGTGCCCCTGCTTAAGCCCCTTGTCTCATTGCTGGCTGCGTATGCCTACGATCTGGGTCTGTTTCTCTCCCTGATGGGCTGATCTGAGACTGGGTCAGTATCGGGGTCAGAGGTGGCTCCGGAGTGCTGGGCATGCACTCCACCAGGAAGGGGGGATCAATATTCCCATGAGCCTGTGTATGGGGCTGTGTTTCACCCCTTTGTCCCAGACCCACTGCCGTGGAGGGAGCTTGGCCAGTGTATTCTGCTGTTTCTGCAGGCAGTTCCCAAACACCAGGTGGCGCTGCGTGCACCTGTGCCTGATGTACTATGCTCCTCCGTATGCTGCCATCCGCCTGCAGATGGAGACTCTGGTGCTGGCTACCTGAGGCCTGTGAGGAGGCATGCCGTACCTGTGATCCCGAGACGACCGGATCCTCCGTGGCTTTTCTGTCATCTCGTTGTGCCGGCGCACCCGCGGTTATTTCATGCTGCAGAGCCGCGGGAGATTGTGCTCCCCCTCCCCCAGAGCCCGCCGGGGGGGTCGCTCCAGTCTTCGCCCGAGGAACACTGTGCACCGGAGATGAGGAACTGGAGGCTGGCTTGTGGGCAGGCATCACTGTCTGTGGCCGCGGGTTCCGACGGCAGTCACTCACCATCTCAGGAGCGGAGGCACGTGTGGAGACGGCGGCCATTTTCGCTGGCCCGGCATCAGTCTCCAATCTGGAACTCAGGTACCACGGGAGGGTGTTTGCAGGATGAGCCGATGGCTTCAGGGTGGATTTCTGCTGTCTCATCGCTGGGGTCTCCTCGTAATCCGGGCACCGTGATGGCTCTTTATTACAATTTTTAGTGTCCGGGAAGTGGGAGTTCAAGCTGCGTGCGTCTACTCTCTCTGCATGCCGAGACCACGCCCCCCCCCCCCAAAAAAAAAAAAAAATTGATTTCCTCTGGTGGGTCCAAGGTGCTCCAGTCCTGGTTAAATGCCACATGTGACCGCGCCGATCAGCTCTCCCCTCCATTACATAACATATCATTTATTCCACTAAAAAATTCCACATTTTATTATGGAACGTCCGTAACAAAACAGATGTGAACACAGGATGAAACCTTCCTCATGCCAGGTGTGTACCGGTGCCCCTCCACGCTGCTGGTACCATGACACCGATTATACAGAGGCCTCGGACACCGGGGGAGGTAAATATTGTACAAGTCATAGGAGGGATAATGTCCGAGGATTATGGGGGAATCGATTCCTTCTCCCGACTTCAATCTCCTTCATGGGTCCTAAAAGATCAAATTAAATATTTACAGATTCCACAAGATACAAGAAACCTATCTCCCGGATTATAATCTGCATGGCGCAAGCGCTCACTGTCCTGTGTGACTATATAGATCAGGATAATCACAGATTCCACAAGATACAACAAACCTTCTATCTCCCGGATTATAATCTGCACGGCGCAGGCGCTCACTGTCCTGTGTGATTATATACACTCAGCGGCTACTTTATTAGGTCCACCATGCTAGTAACGGGTTGGACCCCCTTTTGCCTTCAGAACTGCCTCAATTCTTCGTGGCATAGATACAACAAGGTGCTGGAAGCTCCTCAGAGATTTTGCTCCATAGTGACATGATGGCATCACACAGTGCGCGAGTTGTCGGCTGCACATCCATGATGCGAATCTCCCGTTCCACCCATCCCAAAGATGCTCTATTGGATGGAGATCTGGTGACGTGGAGCCATTTGTGTCCAGTGACTCATGTCATGTTCAAGAAACCAGTTCTGAGATGATTCCAGCTTTATGACATGGCGCATTATCCTGCTGAAAGTAGCCATCAGATGTTACAGGGTACATTGTGCTCAAAAGGGATGGACATGGTCAGCAACATACTCAGGTAGGCTGTGGCGTTGTACCAAGGGGCCCAAAGAGTGCCAAGAAAATATTCCCCACACCATGACACCACCACCACCAGCCTGAACCGCTGATACAAGGCAGGGATGGATCCATGACACCACCACCACCCGCCTGCAAACCGCTGATACAAGCAGGATGGATCCATGCTCCATGTTGTGTACCAAATCTGACCCACCACCGAATGTCGCAGCAGAAATCGAGACTCATCAGACCAGGCAAAGTTTTTCCAATATTCTACTGTCCAATTTCCATGAGTGTGCAAATTGTAGCCTCAGTTTCCTGTTCTTATGCTAAGGAGTGGCACCCGGTGTGGTCTCTGCTGCTGTAGCCCATCTTGCCTCAAAGTGTGCCTCGTGTGCGTTCAGAGATGCTCTTCGCCTACCTTGTTGTAACGGGTGGTGATTTGAGTCACTGTTGCCTTTCTATCAGCTCGAACCAGTCTGCCCATTCTCCTCTGACCTCTGGCATCATCAAGGCATTTCCGCCCACAGAACTGCCGCACTGGATGTTTTTCTTTCGGACCATCTTTGTAAACCCTATGAGATGGTTGTGCGTGAAAATCCCAGTAGATCAGCAGTTTCTGAAATACTCAGACCAGCCCTTCTGGGCACCAACAACCATGCCACGTTCACAGGCCACAAATCACCTTTTCTTCCCCATACTGATGCTGGGAGAACTGCAGAGATTGTCTTGACCATGTCTACATGCCTAAATGCACGGCGCCATGTGATTGGCTGATTAGAAAATAGGTTAACGAGCAGGTGGACAGGTGGACCTAATAAAGTGGGCGGTGAGTGTGATCAGGATATTCACCGTTCCACAAATACAAGAAACTTCTATACTCCCGGTGATTATAATCTGACGGCGCAGGCGCTCACTGCTTGTGTGACTATATAGATTAGAATATGCGCAGCTACTGGGACTAGACATGAGGTAGAGACGCGACCTGCGCAGCTACTGGGGACTAGACATGAGGTAGAGACGGACCTGCGCAGACGGACTAGACATGAGGTAGAGGGGACCTGCGCACTACTGGGACTAAATGAGGAAGAGACGGGACCCGCGCGCAACTAGGACTAGACATGAGGTAGAGATGGGACCTGCACAGCTACTGGGACTAGACATGATGTAGAGACGGGAGACCCTGTGCAGTACTGGGACTAGACATGAGGTAGAGACGGGTTCGTTGTTACTCACAGCTTTTCAGTCACAGACGCATTGTCCGGGCTTATAGGACGCGGGAAAGAATAACAAAATAAGGAGGGGATGTTTATAGAGGAGGTACAAAAAACCAGGTCCCTTACCGTACATGTATCCGTGCACCCCTTTACCCATCTATCTTTTTAACCCCCCTGTACTCATCTCACATGCGCCCCCCTCCTCCTTACCTCACCTTACGCCTCCCCTTAACTCTTCTTACACCTGGACCCCTCCCTTACCTTTCCTACCACTGCATCCCCTCCCTTACCTCTTCTTACGCCTGAACCCTCCCCTTACCTCAGTCTACGCCTGCCCCCCTCCCTTACCTCACTATGCCGTGCCCCCTCCCTTACCTCACCTTACGCCCTGCAACCACCTCCTTACCTTTCCTCGCCTGCGCGCCCCCCCTCCCTTACCTTCATCTCACACCCTGCGGTCCATCCCTTACGCTCTCTTACGCCCTGCGCCCGCTCTTAAATACATCTTATGCCTGCGCCCCCTCCCTTTCCTCATTCTTACACCTAACGCCCCTCCCTACATCATCTTACGCCTGCGCCCGCTCCCTTACCTCACTATGCTCCCTCTCATCTTAGGGCGCCCGCTCTTACATCATCTTACCCTGCGCCCTCCATCTCCTACTCATCTTACGCGACCCCCCCCTCCCTTACCTACTTTTTTCCCCATCCTCCGCCCGATCCTACCCTCATCTTACCGCCTTGCGCCCATCTCATTACCTCATCTTATGCCTGCGCCGCTCCCTTACTCCCTTTGACTGGCCTCCCTCCCTTACCTCATCTTACGCCTGCGCCCCCTCCCTTACCTCATCTTATGACCTCAGCCCTCCCCTTCTTACGCCTGCCCCGACTCCCTTACCATCTTAGCTGCGCCTCCTTACCTCATCTTACACTCTCCCCGGTCCTTAATCATCTACGCCTGCGCCCGCGCCCTTACTCATTTACGGCCTCCCCCGCTTACCTCATCTTATGCCTGCAGCCCCTCCCTTACCTCATCTTACGCCTGCGCCCGCTCCCTTACCTCATCTTACGCCTGCGCCCGCTCCCTTACCTCATCTTATGCCTGCGCTCCGCTCCCTTACCTCATCTTATGCCTGCGCCCCCTCCCTTACCTCACTATCACCTGCGCCCCTCCCTCACCTCATCTCTATGCCTCGACCCTCCGGACATCATCGTTCGCTCGCCATCCGCTCCCTACCTCACATCTTACGCGCTAGCCAGCCCGAAACCGCTACGCTATACCTCATCTATCGATGCGCCCCCTCCACTACCTCATCTTATGCCTGCGCTCCGCGCTCCCTACTATCGTTACGCCTGCGTCCCCGCCTCCCCCTACCTCATCTTACGCACTTCCGCCTCCGCGCCCCCTCCCTTACCTCATCTTATGCCTGCAGCCGCACTCCTTATCCCACCGACTGTGCCAGGAAGGAGATCTGCACGACGGACAGAGCCCCGAGTGACGATAGAAAGGGCGGGGGACCCGCTTACATTAATGTAATGGGACGTGAATAATTACCAGCCCACAGCGAGAGGAGGCGCTCATTTGCATATTTTATAGAATTTCATATTTTTCCAGAATGCCGCCTTCTAGGATGTAAACAGGTAAGTTCTAGGAGTCACCATCAGTATCCTGAGGGTAGGTGTCCTTTATTACTATGAAGATCTCAAAGGGTTAACAAGCCTCAAGGCTGCTTTTTTTTTTATGGTTTAGGATAAAAAATGAGATAAATCATTTCTAATATTTAAAATAAAAATGATCCCCAAAAAGGAAATGATGAAATCCTAGAATAATCTAAACAAACTGAGCGACATGGGTAAGTTATAAAGACACCGGGGACCGGTAGGTACTTCATGAGGGTGGGGGAGGGGGGCATGATGGAAGAGTTTTCAAAAATGTTTTTTTTTTTTTTTTAAATAAATGAAAAAAAAAAAATCAACCAAACGTTATCAGACCCGAAGGAAAAACCGAAGAACAAGACCCAATCATTTAAGGTCCAGTTATGTCAGAATTGAAGGGGTTAAGGCGTGGAACCAATACTAAGGAGATGAGAAAAAAATGCCTTTAAATATTCTCTATCAATATTCTGCCATTAGGGAGATATAAATCATTTGCTGCAGCTCCGGGGATAGGAAATATCTGCTCTTAGCTGTAGCAATAGAAGGGGTGATATATAATAAAATATTATATGTGTATCTATAGACTCTGTCACTGACCGTCCCTTTTTTATAAACTTTTTGACTATCTCTGTCTCCTTTCAGTGATTCGTCTGCCTCTGGCAGTCTCCTTTCAGTGACTCGTCTGCCTCTGGCAGTCTCCTTTCAGTGACTCGTGCCATGGCAGTCGTTTCATTGATCGCTCCTATGGCAGTCTCCTTTCAGTGACTCGTCTCGTCTCTGCGTCTCCTTTTCAGTGACTGTCTGTCTCTGGCAGTCTCCTTCAGGTGATCGTCTGCCTCTGGAACTCTCCTTTCATTGAATCGTCTGCCTCTGCAGTCTCCTTTCAGTGACTCGTTGCTCTGGCAGCTCCTTACGTACTGCGATCCTTTCAGTGCTGCTTGGCAGTCTCCTTTCAGTGACTGCCTCTGGCAGTCTCCTTTCAGTGACTGCCTCTGGCAGTCTCCTTTCAGTGACTGCCTCTGGCAGTCTCCTTTCAGTGACTGCCTCTGGCAGTCTCCTTTCAGTGAATGCCTCTGGCAGTCTCTTCAGTGACTGCCTCTGGCAGTCTCCTTCAGTTGACTTGTTCTGGCAGTCTCCTTTCAGTGACTGTCTCTAGGCAGTCTAACTTCAGTGACTCTGTCTGATCCTCTGGCAGTCTCCTTCAGTGAATGTCTTTCTTGGCAGTCTATTTCAGTGACTGTCTTAGCAGTTCCTTTCAGTGACTGTCTGTCTTGGCGCTCCTTTCAGTGACTCGTCTTGCAGTCTCTTCAGTGACTCGTCTCTGGCAGTCTCCTTTCAGTGACTGTCTCAGACGAGTCACTAAAGGAGACTGCCAGAGACAACGAGTCACTGAACAGGAGAACTGCAGAGTCTCTGGCAGTCTCCTTTCAGTGACTCGTCTGTCTCTGGCAGTCTCCTTTAGTGACTATTGAAGGTCATTTACTAAGGACCCAAGCTTGCACTCCTACCTATCACTAGGAAATGAGGTAACTGAGCGTCGAATCTTAGCTGGTTCCAATGCTCTGCAGAGCAGCAGACCACTGGTGGACGTCGGAGGACTGCCTAAATGAATCCCGGCCCACAGTGAACGCGCGGTGGACTCATTGGGGCAGATTTACTTAAGCGGCCCATTCGCGATTCAGCAGCGCGTTCTCTGAAAAGCATCGGAATGCACATGGAGTCAGAGCGGCTGGGCTGAGTGAAGGTAAGTGCAAGCCCGCGACACTTTTTTATTTTTTAAAATACGGCGTTTTTTTTTAAATCCGTCGGGTTTTCGTTCGGCACGCCCCCCGATTTCCGACCGCGTGCATGCCAGCGCCGATGTGTTTTTTGTGTTTTACGCTCAAAATTCCTAATCGATGCGCCAAAATCCAGGGCAATACACGGTAAAACTCGGGGCAAAAAATTGCAAGCAGGAAAATTGGGGTGGTAACACTCAGGATAACGCAGCATCGGGACCTTAGGTAAGAATGACCCCCATGTCTATGGCACTCCCCATTTAGCAGTGAAGGGCGTGCGTCTGTCGTGCTGATAGCCGTTGCACGTACTCCGGGTTCAGTGACTACAGGAAAGGATGTGCTTAGCCGACTGCATACAGTTTTTCAAGGGGATAGCAGCCGGTCGTATGGGGCGCGGAACAGGCGTCACCATTGTCAGGTGAGCAGTTGACGCTGTAGTCGATACTGGAAGTTCCTTTCGGACTCGTCTGTCTCTGGCAAGTCTTCCTCTCAGTGGAGTGAATAGTTGGAGGTCGACTGAACAGGCAGAGGAGTCTCCGTTCAGTGAACTCAGTGGGGGTTCATTTACTAACGGCGCCCGACCGTAGGAAGATGTAGAGTTTTTCGGTCGTTCGGGTTACCCAAATTTTTCCAGCTTTTGGCGACAATTTTCGTTCCACGGCAGTGTGTTCTTTAGCTTGCATACAGCGATACCGGGATTGTGGCGCATCGTGGCGCCTGGAATGCACGCGAAGACGAAATCGAGGGGGGGGGGGGGGGGGGGGGGGCGGGGTGGGGGGCACGGTTTTTGGGGAACTGGCCCGATATGAAGAAACCCGCTCGTGTCCATTTATAATAAAAAGGTCGCTATGGGTGACGATACTGCACTTATGGCCTGCTGAGAGACCAGCGGAGAGAACGAGTGAAGCTTCAGTCGCACTGCCGACGAGTGGACATGAGCCCCTAGTGGACATCGGAGGGAAAACTGCCCGTTACGTGAAGCGCCGAAAAGAACGCAAACTAACCTCCACATACAGTAGCCCGCTGGTTAGCTAAGGAGTACCAGGGTGAAGTAATGTCTGCCCCCCATTGTCTCTGGAAGTCTCCTTTATTCAGTGACTCTGTCTGTCTCTGGCAGATCTCCTTTTTCAGTGCTCAAGTTTAGTGTCTTTCCCACAAAGCTGTTAAAAATTACAGGCTGATCTCTGATGGGTTTCAATTGGCCTGGAACAATATTTTACTCATATAGGCCTAAATTATGTGATAAATCTCTCCCCTGATCTCTCGTCTCAGCCTACCATCTTCCCTACACCGTCACACATATGCTACATTGCCTGTAGTACCAATCACAGCTCAATATTGACGACCTGTGCCAACAGCAAACCAATCACGGCAGCAGCTTCTAACTGCGGCAAAACCAGCAGCAGCAGCAGACTATGGCTCCTGTGTAGTAGATTTTTCCTTTTTACGGACACATAAAGTAACATAAACAAACACACGTCCACACACAACATATACACACAGGCACACATACATAAACACAACTCGGCTTATAATTATTAGGTTTCGGAGCAATATGCATTTTGGGAGGGGGGTCAAGTCATCGTCGTAGACGATAGTCAAGCCTGCTATTCCTATACAGTACTTACAGGTCCGAGAGCTCCTGACTTTGCATAGCTGGGGACGTTGAGAGGTAGAAACCGCTAAGGACTCCCTCTTAGTACTGAACGACTAACATGCGAGTGAGGAGCACTTGATCACAATCATTCCATACCGAATATCCCCTAAGGCGACTCGAATGCACGGTCATTTTAGTACATTTGGCCAGAGAGAACATACTCGTAACTGATTCACAATCGAAATACCATAGGCTACACTAAGATTGTTTGCAAACATATTTAACTAATATTATTATTGTAATCGACTTAACAGAATAAGCAATATATTCATATAAAACAATCATCTGAAAATAGTGCAAGGTTATAAAGAGCATGCAAAAATGGCAACACATGACAACACATAAAAATTATATAAAGCAGAAATTCAAAGCTGGTCCTGAGAAGACGCACGATTGAGTGTCTGCTCTCTCTGATGGACGCCTCGCCTCATATATCCTTCCAGAGCAGCAGGGGCAGATTTACTAAGGTGCAGAGCTATGAAAGGGGTACACAAGACACACCACCTAAAAAGAGAGGTCCACAGACCTAAGCGTGTTCCCTGTATTTCCATACAACTCCCCCCCTACCCCCCCGTGCTATATGTGGCAGGCTGGGGGACACAAAGAGGCACAGGCCCCAAAGATTCATCGAAAGAGGATCTAATTTAACTGCTATTCATATCCTCACTTGGGGGTTTTTTTATTCTTATTCTCCCGTAACACTTTAACGCTCTTTATAAACCAGGCAGAAACCCACACGATGATCTACAGGACCTACTACGGGCCTGAAGACTACAAGGAACTTACCAAAGTTACAATTATTTGTATAAAGATTCATGTTTGTATCTGCCAGTGAGCGGGTCTCGTTTTTCCACCAGTGGTGTACTCGGAAATCTACCACGCAAGTCCTTGTGTGTGTCCCTATGGTTGTCTTGGGCATCGACTTCTCTAGTGTCGTTGTCCCAAGTATAAGCCAGCAAAGCCTCGGGTCCTGACATGGTGTCTCAAAGTATCTGCCAGCAGCCCCCCGGCTGCCAGCATGGACATCGTCCGTGTATCTATACCAGTAAGAGTCTCAGCTGTCCTCTAGTGTTGTCTCAATCAGTATCATTCCCCGCAAGGGCCCCGGCATGCCAGCAGTGGTGTCTCCGGATCTTCCAGAAAGGTCTCAGCAGTCCTCAGCGGGCGGCATCTCCGTTATCATACCAGTAAGGGTCTCCACTTCCGGTGTCTCCGGTTCGCTCAAACCTGCTGCCGTGTGTCCTCCGGTATTACCGAGTAAGTCTCGGCTGTCCTCAGTGTGGAGTCCGGTTTTCCAGTTCGCTGCCAGTGATTCTGCTATACCAGTTAAGGCCCCGGCTCTGTCCAGCAGTGGTGTCTCAGGTATCTGCCAGTAAGGTCTCAGGTATCTTCCAGTAAGGTCTCAGCTGTCCTCAGTGATGTCTCGGGTATCTACCAGTAAGGTCTCAGCTGTCCTCAGTGGTGTCTCAGTATCTGCCAGTAGTTGTCGCTGTCCTCAGTGGTGTCTCAGGTATCTACCAATAGGTCTCATCTGTCTCACAGTGTTGTCTCAAGGTACTTCTCACAGCCAAAGAGGCGCTTCCCGGCGTCAGCAAGTGGTTGTCTCAAGTAACTACACATCAAGGTTCTCAGCGGTCATCGTGGCTGTCCTCTGTTCGCCAGCAAGGTGTCTAGCGGTCCTCCATGGTTGTACTCGGGGTAATCTGCCAGGTAAGTCTCGTCGCTGCCCACAAATTCAGTGTCTCTGGTATCTAACCAGTAAGGTCTCCGCACTGTCCCTCGAAGTGGTGTCTCAGGTATCCCTAGGCAGTAACGGTCTCTTTGTCCTCAGTGGTGTCTAACGGTGAATCTGCAGCAAAGGTCTCAGCTGTCCCTCGTGGTTGTCTCTTGGTTCCGTAACAGTAAGGTCTCTGCTGTCCTCAGTGGTGTCTCAGGTATCTACCAGTAAGGTCTCAGCTGTCCTCAGTGGTGTTCTCAGGTATCTACACAATAAGGTCTCAGCTGTCCTAGTGGTGTCTCAGGTAATGGCTGCCAGCAAGGCCCGCTCGCCTTTCCACAGTGGGTGTCTCAAGTAACTACCAGCAAGGTCTCAGCTGTTCGACACTGTTGTCTCAAGTAACTACAGCAAGGTTCTCAGCTTGTCGCTTTCCGTGAGTGTCCTGGCAAGGATATCTGCCCCAAAGTAAGGTCTCAGCTGTCTCAGCGATGTCTTCAGGTATTGCCAGTAAGGTCGTCGCCTGTCCCTCAGGTGTGTCTGCCAGTATCTACCAGTAGTAGGTCCAGCTGTCCTCAGTGGTGTCATCCAGGTTAGCCCACGAGACGAGGTCTCGAGCTGTCCTGCAGTGGTGGTCACCCAGGTATCGGCCAGTAAGTCGTCGCTTGGTCCTCATGGTGTCTCAGGTATTCCTGCCAGTGAAGTCTGCGTGTCTCAGTGGGTTCCTCAGGTATCTGCCAGTAACGGTCTCAGCTTTTCCTCAGTGGTGTCTCAGGTAGACGCGCAGTAAGGTGTTTGCTTGTCCTGCAGGGTGTCAGGTTATCTACCAGTAAGTCTCAGCTTCCTCAGTGGTGTCATCCGTATCATACATAAGTAGTCTATAGCTGTCCCTCAGGAGTGGTGTCCCAGCGTATCCGCAGCTAAGGTCTCAATGTCTGTCTTCTGATGTGTCTCAGGTTCTCCGCCAAGGTCTCAGCTGTCCTCAGTGGTGTCTCAGGTATCTGCCAGTAAGGTCTCAGCTGTCCTCAGTGTCCCCAGATGTCTCAGGGATCTGCCAGAAGGTCTTCAGCGTCCTCAGTGGTTGTCTCAGTATCTGCAGTAAGGTCTCGCTGCTTCGTCACTCTCAGTGGTGTCCTCAGTATCACCAGAACGGTCCAGCTGTACCATCAGTGAGTGTTCTCCAGGAGTATCTACCTCGTAAGTCTCAGCTGTCCTCGTCGGTGGTTACCTCAGGAGTTAGACCTCACACCTAGCAAGAGTCACAAGCTGGCTGTTCCGTGATGGTCCAGGTAAGTATGCCAGTACAGGGTCTCAGCTGTCCCTCAGCGAGTTGTCTCCAGGTTATCTGCCAGTGAAGGTTACTCAGCCCTGCCTCAAGTAAGTAGTCCAGTATCCACTGCTAATCTACTTGTCCACTCATCGTATCCAATGGTATCTCATGTCTCAGGGTAGTCCTCGCGCTCCAGGATAACGTTAGCTGTCGTTAGGCAGTCTCTTGTACCTGGGTTCGGTCTCCAGTAAGTACCGCGTGATCTATTTCTGTCTCAGGTACTGCAACTAGGTCTCAGCTGTCTCTCAGTGGGTCTCCTCGGTATTACCAGTAAGGGTCTCAGCTGTCTACACGGTGTTGCGGTCTCAGGTATCTGCAAGTAGGGTCTCGGCGGTCCGCCATGCGCATTTCCAGACCCCTTGCTCATGAGTCTCGTTATATTTCCTACTTGGCCAATTTTCACTAATCTGTGGTGAGATATGATTGCAGTGACCCCCAGACCTGATCAACGGCATATGAAAATCATTACACCTCTCTATTTCCAGTAATTTGGTGGATATGCTTCCTCAGTCACATGGCTGGAATGCTGATCTGTTTATCTGCAGGCGCACGGCATGTCTTTGATCTAAACAGCCACATTGCTGGCATCCTGAACAAGGCTTTAGGCAGGGACAGCAGGATGCAGGTTGGGTGGTCTTGGATGGCCATCGCAAGTGGAATCGCATTACATGGTTGTTAGGCATAGTCTTGTCCACAAAAGTGTGAGCTCTATATAGAAATAAAGAGGAGAAGCTTTGTTCACTCCATAATGGAGAGTGAAGCATGACCCTACACATAGGAGCTCTGGTATAGTGGCCCTTGTAGCCTTCAAAGGATTTTCCAGTTCAGTGATATTGACCTATCCATTGGGACCCTAACTAGAGCCACCAATTCAGGTGTAGCACAGAGAAAAGTAAGAATGGGATTGAGCCTGCGCTGCCGCTATACAGGGATGACCAATCTGTCTTCTGAATGCGTCTCATTGTGGAATATGCCTAAATGTCTCATAGGATATAGTGGGTGATCAAGAACTGGAAATCCCTTTTAAGCAGTGGTGTCACAATCCAACCAGAATGTCGAGTTGGGTACAAACCAGCACATAAGTCCCGGATTGAAGCCCACAACATGCACCATAACACAGAGGAGCAGATGTCTAGGGCTTTTTGGTCTGAGTCCAGGAATCTCTGAAGATGAGGTGGATCAGATTACATTACAGTCATCTCCACACAAGTCCCTGGAATCTCCAAACTCAAGTATTTCCAGGAATCCCAGCATGCAACACCCTGAGAAAGTGAACAGAAATGGAGGCAAAACTCTCCACGACAGGGAACATGTCAAACTATGTGTGTAAGCTGTGCAGGCAAGGCAGCAGCGAAGGCGTTAGTCAATCCCGTGGCAGTAGTAGGGGAGTACGTACATGTAGGTGGTGGCTGCCGGACCTTGTCTGTTACTTTTAGGTGGAAAACATCCAATATTAGCTTCTTAGTATACTCACCCTCTGGAGCTTGGTTTTTCCACTCTTGACTCTTAAGCAAGCAATCTTTGTCCTGGAAGTGATACAGAGGGCGTGGGCATCCCTAGTGGAGGGCTGTGGAGGACAAACACAAAATCAATGTCAACAATCAAACTACAATCCAATCCAAAGGCGATTATCACAGAAGAGGCATACGTGGGTGCCTCACCTCTACGTAATAACTCCTCAACCCTGAAGACCCTCATCCCAAATGTACCCAACACCTCCAAAATCATGTAGGATTCTGGAGGAATCTCTCCCGTAGCCACATCTCAGTATTGCTTAGTGCAAAACACATTCTAACGAAAAGTAACCACTGTGAACACAGAACACCACGGGTGAATAGACAGCAGCGGGGGAAGTTTTAACCTTCAATCACTGCAACCCAATGTGACCCCCAATGAGAATGAGAAAGTTTCCTCCATTCTCTCAGGCTGACACTTCACCACTTCCATCACATCTTATCCCAGACCTAACCTTTCGCTAAGCACTGCTGCTCCATCTTCCCACTGATGTCATCCCTCCCATCCTACAGAAACCATCGCCATCCATCCATGAACCAACCATCTCACTACTTTCATTTGCTTCAAAGCTCCTGAAACTTCAGTCCATCTCGAAATATCCCATTTCTTCCGTATCTCCAACGTCGCTCTTCAACAAACTACAATCTAGTTTCCAAAACGGAAGTCCCTGAGGACGCGGAGAGACAGGGCACGCAGCCGGAGTCCATAAGAGTCACTAATGACTTAGTCTGCCAAGGCACTCTGTTGACTCTTCTCTCCGGCTGCAGACGCTTTGTTCCCTCAATTCTACTGACCTGGCTCCCTTTTGGATTTCCTAATACCTCTCCTACACGATCGGCTTCGTGTCCCTGTCTTTGTTGGTCTGTATGATGCTTCCCCATTTCCCACACATTCCTCGTCACCCCCTTGATCTTGTTCGTAACATACCCTGTTTGTTCTGGGATTCAGAAATATTCTCCATTACCTACCAGTCCCTCTTGTGACACCATGGGAACACCATTGCTTCTTTCTATCTACCTCAACTTTCTGCGCTGAGTTGATCTCTTGCCTTCTATCCGCACCATCCCTAAGCTCTCTGGCCCTAGGTATCACTCGCTCTTTCGGCCATATTTACTGACCTGGCCCCTTAGGATTCCATTCCCTGCCCCCCTTTCTTTCTCACCTCTACACCTTCTGTTGCCTCGGATACCCGACTTTCCTATCATCTACATCACTTTGTCGCTGGGAGATTTCCCTTCGCCCGTCTTCTTCACTTCTATTCACCCTCTGCCTAGGATTCCCAGCCCTGATGCTCTGTCTCCCTCTAACCTCGGCCCCCTGTAGGACCACCTTTTTTGCTCTTCACCACATTTATCCAACCTCTCTTGTATCTTTCAGGACCTCTGCGTGACTTCTTCACATTATCACCCCTTGGCTCTGAGGACCCATGACTCTTAGTCACATTTCTTACAATCCTCCTCTGGTCCTAGCGACATCCTAACTCTTCTTAAATCCCTACATTCCTTTCTGTGGGGTACTATAGGGACCGCCACTACACTTTCTTTCTAGCCATTTTCTATTATATATTTCCTAGTTTCCTGGGGTTGACCTCCCTGGTATGTCTTCTCATGCCTACCCGCTCTGGCTCTAGGGACCCCTGCTCTTCTCACCATCTACTAACTCATGTGCATTTAGGACCTTTTCTATAACTCTTTACATATCCCTACACCATCTGGCCCCTGGGGATCGCACTACGTCTTTCCATCTATCACTCTTATCGTGCTAGCTAGACAGATTTCATGTCTCTTCTCGCATCTGTACCACCTTCGACCTAGGACCCCTTGTCTCTTCCCTCCATCCACACCTCTCGAACCTACCGTTACCGCTTACTCCTTCTTCCTATTAAACACTGTTATTGGCCAGCATGGACTTCTCTGTTCCCACTTCTGCCATCTACACCTTTTTCTGACTATGTTGTTTATCCCTCTGACCTCACCCCTTGCTCCATCTAACTTTACCTTTGGCCTAGGACCACCTTCGGCTCCGTCTTCGTCCACCTCTGACAACCTTGCGCACCTAGCCGATCCATACCTTCTGTCCACTATCAATCTCTGTGTTCATATAGGATTCAGCTTACTCTTATTTCCCATCTGTATTATTAATATTTGGCCCTTTTAGGTACCCTACTTCCTTTTCTCAAGTCGAAATTCTTCGCGCCTTATGGACCCTTTGCTCTGTTCTCCATTGTAAATCCTTGTGATTGGGATATGTAGGACTTTTATATTCCGTGACTTCTTGTTCTACACAATCTACTATTTCTTATTCTGGTTGCCTACGACCCTCCCGCCCGCTTGTATCCATCTTACACCCCATCTTGGACTATTGTGACCACTGTCTTAGTGCTATACTCCCTACAACTTCTGCCTATGCGGCCGCTTTTTTAACTCTTTCCATCTACAATGCTGAGGCTCACCGGGGGACACTCCCTACTGCTTCCTCCAGTTCAGTATCTTACCTCTGTCCTGTAGCGACCTCTTCTTGCTCTTCCACCTCTTACACAATCTGTACTGGGACCCATGCTCTTATCCATCTACGGAGCTAGTGTCCTTGTGATTACCCTGCCTTGCTTCCATCGTGCTAACACTCTCTGTGTATATGGGACACCTCTGACTCTTCTCCATCTCACCTGTCTGGCCCCCTACCGCGATCCCTGCTCCTTCTCCATATTTCCATAATTCTGCCTGGGAATCCACCTGCTTTATCCATCGTATAATTGAGGTCTGTCCTTGGGCGACACCTGTTCTTCTCTCATCTACACCTCTTTTTGGACCTGGGACGCCGTTCTGTTTTCTCCATCTTTTTAATCCCCAAGATATTTCTGGCCTTTTGCGCCAACCATTTACTGCTATGCCTTCTTTATCGACATTTCACTCTGGCATTAGGATCCACTCTAGCTCTATCATCTACACCTGTGTCTGGCCTAGGACTTCTTTCCGTAACTTCTGTCTTTGACAGTCTACACCGCTGTCACTGTAGCACCGACTGCTGTCTTCCTCCATTCTGTTACACATATGTCCTAGTTTGATCATCCACTTGTCTGACATAGCACCTCTTTTCCATTCTACACCTTGGTCCCTAGGACCCCCACTGCTCTTACTGACATTATCCTCTGTTTACACCTCGTGCTAGGACATCACCCTGCTCTTCTCCTATTCTACATTACCTTCTCTGTGTTATTACGTTGAACACCCTCTGCTTAGTGCTACCATCTTACACGCCTCCTTGTACTAGTTGACCCTTTATACTGACTTCTCCATTTTTGTCTAATTACCGGTTCTGACCTAGGACACCTGTTCCCGGCTACTCCAGTGATTACAGCTCTTGGTTATTAGGACCTTGATTGCTTACTCTTCTCCTCTACACTCTGTCCTAGGATTTTCCACCTACTCTTCTCCATCTTACACCTCTTGGCATTAGGACCCCTTGTTACCTTCTCCATCCTTACACCACCTTCTGTCCTGTTGACCCATGTACTCCTCTACAGCTCTGGCACTTGACCTTTGCATGAGTAGTTGTCTTTTGCCAAAGTATCACCTTTCATGATCCTAGGGACCCCTATCTTTCCCATTTTCGCACCCTGTTTTCGATTCACACCTTAGGACCTTCCTACTCACGCTTCCTTCTAGATTATCTATCTAGCCTCTGTGCTTTCATAGGATCCCTATTGTACTCTTCTAATCTATCACTATCTGGCATCCAGGCCCCCTGACTCTCTCCATGTGACCCCAGCATACTGGCCTAGGTATCCTCGCTTTCTCCACTCGTACCGTAACCTGCGGACATCTAGGACCCCTACTCTTCCTCCATCCTACCCCATCTTGGCATAGGACCCCTGATCTTTTTTCTCCTATTATAAGATCTGGCCCCCCTAGGACCCCACTGTTCTCTTATCTATCACCTATTGTTTGTTCGTCTAGGACCCCCCTACGGTTCCATTCTTTGATAAACTCTGGAATAGGACCCTTGATCTTCCTCCTTATCTACACGTCTGTGACCCATGCCGAAACTCATATCCTCTCTCTATCTACACCTCTGGCCTGCTTTTGGTGAACCCTACTTCTTCTAATCTTAATATCCCTCCGGTCCTGGTGTATCCAGTACTCCTTTTCTCCTATTCTACACTATTCTGGCTTAGGATACCAGTCTATTCTTCTTCCCATTCTATTCAACTCTGGCCTTATTGTTTTGACCCTACTCCCTTCTCCAGTCGTAGATACCCCTCTGGCCGAGGACCGACCCCTTACTTTCTCATATTTACACCTTCTGGCCTAGGACCCCCTATGTTATCAAGTTACCCTCGGCCCTGTGACACTACTCTGTCTTCCAATCTAACCTCGGGCGCTAGGACCCCCTAATCTTCTCATTTTATACCTTCGTGATCAGGCCCCCTTATCTCTTTTCGCGATCTACCAACTAGTAGTGTGACTGGTTTGGTCCTATTATCTCTTATTCTTTCCTCTATCTTATCCACCTCTGGCCATTGGGACATCATCAATCTGCTGTTCCATCTAAACTGTCGACCCGGGGCCCCCTTAACATGGCCTCCCCTTGTTCTTTACTTACCATCATACCACCTGCTGTTTTTCTTTGGGTTGTACCCCCTGTCTCTTCTCCATATACAACGATTCTGCCTAGGAACCCTGTGTATGTCTGAGATCATGCCGTACTACAGTCCTGCGGGTTCCTAGGGTATTCACACACCCGCCGATGGACTGTCACTATCATTGGCTCCGAAGGTAATCTGTACAAACCTTTCTGGTGTTCTAGGTTACTCACGATACTTTCTTCTCTCATGTAGTTAGCCACATTCCCTGCGTCCCGATAAGGACCAGTGCTACCCCCTCGCCGCTCTCTAGTGTGTGACCCTACACCTATGGCCTGGGAGGTACGCCTCTTTCTGTGACTATCTCCATCTAAACGACTCTTTGGGCCTCAGTATACCACATTGCCTCTTCTCCATCTAGCACCTCTGGCCTAGGACCGCCCCACTCAACTTCCATTTACACCTCTAATCCTTTATCCGTCTCTTCCCGATCTTTCGTCCTAGTTCGAATTCCGTAGGGTTTCACTAAGGAAGCCCTCTAGTTTCTAGGCTGATGATATTTATGGATCTGATATGTCTCTGAGTCCAGATCATCTTTCCTTTTTTTTAATATATATAATACTAATCAGCCGAGAAACATTGGTGACCTTTTATATTGTTGGCGTTTGGTCTGTTATTCCAAAGGCGCTTTTTCTTCCGATCTCGTTGGTTTTTGTTTGTTTCAGACCGTTTTCGTTTACACAAATATTCTCCGATTTCGCGCCTTTTGAGCGTTTTCCTTCCTCGGTATTTGCCCCGGAACTTTTGGCGTAATTCTGTTTACGATCGGATTTTGGCGCCAGAGGCAGCTAACATGCAAGTCCGCGTATCTGTGAAATAGGTTGTTTTGGCCTGTTGTGTTCCGACCTTGCTTGTCTTATTCCAAAACCAACTCCAACGTATTCTGGAATTTCCTATACCGCCGCTTTTGTTTTTTTGTCCCTTCTTCGTTTTTTCCGCTTCCCCTTCTTCTTTTATCCATCAACAATTTAAATACAGTGTTGAGCTTTGGGAACGCCTGCTTACTTCATGGTGTCACTTTGGGTGGTGCCATTTTCTTCAGTTGCTAGAGAGCAGATTGCTTCCGACAGACACCCAGCAGTGGCACACCGTCTGTTCTTTTTCCCTTTTTTTTTTTCCCTTCTTTTTTTTTTTTTTTTATCGCGTTGGACGTCGTGATGGAAGCCTTTAGTGGAATCCTTGTGCCTTTTTGACTTAGTAGTTTTTTCATCCACCGCAGAGAACGATGCTGCGGATTTTCCCGCGAGCCTTTCCGGTATATATTTTCTTGTTTTTCCCGCCTATAAGTTAAATCATATATTACCCGCCATAATCTTTCTTATATTTTTGTGTTCAAAGGACTTCGCTCCAAACCTATAACAATTCTCCGGTATTCCCCTTCTTTTACACTCTCCCAAGAGTCCATTTTGTTAAAGGTTGTATTCCTACACCCCCCTATCAAATCATACCTATAAAGTTGTAGATTTGTGGGGTTAGGGGGTTGTCAATTGGACGTGAGGATAGCCCCTTGTGCAGGTATACTTCACGTTTCCCATGCACTTTTTCTTAATAACTTTAATTCGTTGGTGTAGTTATGTCAAATTACTTACTGCGGATATCCGCGGGGCGTGGTAGTAGCCGAATATTATGAGATCCAATGAGGCAGGATACCCACGCTCCCTCGGATGAGCCGATTTTTTACGGATCCTCTACCCACCCATTCTTCGTGCGCGTGCAGCTCGCCGTAGCCCTGTCGCGCTTTTACTTCGCGGCCGTTTTTATTTTCCTGCATCTTGTCTGCTGCATGTGAAGAAAAAGTCATAAGCGCATCCGTCGCTGCCTCGCGGGCTCCAAAATCTCTCAGCCCGAAACAATAAGGCGAGGGCCTGGTCTGACCTTCTGCGATATTTTGGCGCAGATCTCGGCAGGATTTCGCCGGACGAGGGTCGCGCCCATGTCTGCTTCGTGAGAGTGCGCGCCGAAGATGGGTGATGTTAGTTTTGAGGGGGTTTATAATGGCTAATCGGGAGCGTGTGAGTTGTCCGTCTCTCCTCCGATTGTTAATCTCATAGGCGGCTAGCTCCACGCCTCCCGGTAGCCGCATAATAAATTTGAATAAATACCACATTAAAGTTATTAAAAAGGTCAGGGACGTGAGGATTAGACCTTAAAAGGGCTTTCCTCACGTCCCATTGATCCACCTACCACCTCAATCTACCTATGAGGTGATTTGTGGTGGTAGGTTCCCTTTAAGTCCGCTGCCTTCTCCTTTTGAGCCCCACATCAGGCCCTCCTACAATCTGCTGCCTGCTATCTCAGGTGCATCTCTCGTATCTGACCCTTCCACCACCAAAGTCTACAAAATTACTAGTCCATTTGTCCTCCATCATCTCCTATTTTACTGCTGTTAATATCTTCTCATTGGTCTCCCCAACTAACTCAACTCTCCTCCAATCTACCCTTAAAGGGATATTCCTCCCACAAGACAATTCTTAAAATACCCAGGATAGCAGAATATCACATTCTGTAATTCACTGTTATTAACATAAATCCAGCATTTAACAGATATAATTCCCACCCGTCTATCAGTCCTGGTGTACACAATTTCAGTTGCCCCTAGACTTTGGAGTCGGGAGCCATTTTGTCTGACATTGCACTGATCTCCTGTCTGCTCCCTGCAGTGGCCCCTCCCCCTGCATTCCAGGATGAGATCACGCACAGACACTTCCTGCCGGCACCAGAGGTGAGCTGCAAGCTACAGGAAGATAAGTTCTTTTTTAGAGGCAGAGCAGAGATGTAGCAGAGCTGAGAGTCTCATTGTGTGTAATTAGCATTTCATCTCTTTTTATGTGTCAGTGTGTTAGTATAATGTAAAAAGCCAGATGAAAGTGTATATAATCCTGGACCCTGATAATCTAAGCACATTATCAGCACAAAGCATCTCCTAGCACAGAGGGATCATGAAGTGTCTGCCCAGAGAGACCCTGCTCAAAGCACAGAGGGATCATGAAGTGTCTGCTCAGAGAGACCCCGCTCACAGCACAGAGGGATCATGAAGTGTCTGCTCAGAGAGTTACCGCTCACAGCACAGAGGAGTCATGAAGTGTCTGCCCAGAGAGACCCTGCTCAAAGCACGATGGGATCATGAAGTGTCTGCTCAGAGAGTCCCCACTCACATCACAGAAGAATCGACTGAAGTGTCTGCGTAGAGAGTCCGCTCACAGCACGAGGGATCATGAAGTGTCTGCCTCAGAGAGTCCCAGCTCACAGCACACCGAGGGATCATGAAGTGTCTGCCGAGAGAGTCCCAGCTCACAGCACAGAGGGATCATGAAGTGTCTGCTCAGAGAGTCTCCGCTCACCGCACACAGAGGGAGTCATGAAGTGTCTGCTGTCTGCTCAGAGTATGTCCTACGTCACAGCACAGTAGGATCATGGAATGTGTCTGCTCAGAGAGTTCCAGCTCACAGCACAGAGGAATCATGAAGTGTCTGCTCAGAGTAGATCCATCGCTCACAGCACAGACAAGGGATCATGAAGTGTCTGCTCAGAGATGTCCACCCGCTGCACAGCGCAGCAGAGGGACAGAAGTGTTCTGTACATGAGCGGACCTCGCTCACCCAGGCACAGAGCGGGATCACATGATTGTCTGCTCAGAGGAGTCCCCCGCTCAAAGCTACAGTATCCGCGGATTTTATATGATTTCGTGCTGATTCATTTGAGAGTACTTTTGCGCACTCCACAGCAGAAGCTTTTTTATTTTTTTTCCGTGATATACAGGACCTAGTTGTCTATTTCTGCTCTTAGAGGAGTCCCCGCTCCACAGCGTTTACAGAGGGATCATGAGCAGATGTTTTTTCTGTAAGAAGTATGTCTGATTCCCTTTTTTCCGCAGCTCACTAGGCACTTAGATGTGATGTTTGCATTGATTTTAATCTTCTTTCAGTGTCTGCTGCAGTAGTGATCCCCCGCTCACAGCACAGAGGCGTATTAACGATTTTTTTTTCTTCTTTTTTAGCCGCTATAGTTTTCTATTTTCCCTCTTGCTCCCAGGTAGGCCTCTAGGTAGAGCTCCCCGCTCCATGCAAGATTTGGGATGTCATGAAGTGTCTGCTCAGATGTTTTAGTGCCCGCCGCGCCACATAGCTCTGGGATTTTTACATAAATTTCATCACTGAGGGATTTTTAGTTGATTGCTGCTAAATACCCTTCAGTCAAAACTTATGTTAGTGTCCCTCACTGTTTCTGTTTTGAACTATAGGGTTTGTTTTTAATATCATTTTCTTCTATCAAGGGATTTTTCGAAACTCGTTTCATTGAGGCGCCCCTCCCACCGAACATCCCCACTGGGTCTACTCTTCTCACCTTCTAGTTCTTCTTTCACTGGTTTACACCAGGCTTATAATGTCATATCTACGACCATGGATGTATTAGACGCCAACAATATCGGATGTTTAACATATGAGCCTTGGGAGTCCTTTTCTCAATTGCTATTCTTTGGGAGAAGCTATCATTCTTCATCTGTAATTTTATATTTATATCCTTGACTAGTGGTCATCATTAGGTTTTCTTTTTTCGCCTGATATTGGGAGGTCAGGAGTAGGCAAGTTTATGTAGTGGACAGGAAAGAATAACCCAAACTCATGTGATTTCTTTTTTTTTTTGCTTCAAGTATAACAATCCATACGTGAACGCTTTTTTTTTGGTTTTTTGTTTTGGGTCACGATGTTTTTGATCAAGACCTAATGTTTGGGAACATTTAGCGCTTCTAGCCGGTTCCGAAAAATTTCTGTGTGGCTCCAGATACGAGGGGATTTGGAGGATGGGTGCCCGCTCGATTGCCCCCGATTTGTGGTTGTCCGGCACATTCCTGCCAGGTCGAGAAGACCTGCCTCATTTGTGACAAACGATGTGTCAAGTGCAGACCTCCTTACGGGACACTATAGAAGGCGGACAAGAGATACCAAACTAGGTATCAATTACGTTTAAATCTGTAAACCTAGATCCAGAACGACTCCTACGTGTCTCTCAGATTGCCTTCTAATCTCGACCCAATGAACAACTGGCCTTGTGTGAACTCAAGAATAATTCTAACTATAGGTCACGCAAAGCTTTCAGATGAAAGGCGGTTGGTAACATCGGTAATACAAGGATAACAAGGTACGATTTCGTTGGACTATGCCAGGAGACTTGGGCCTGATTCCGATTCACTTACGCCGTTTTTCTGCAAGGAAATGAAATCTATCTACTCAAAATCCCTCTTTCTGACGTGAGTTTTTTTTCGCCCTGATTTTTGATGGGCTCAGACAAGGGATGGAACAGTACTTAGACTATTCCGCATTCTACGCACTTACGAAAGTGCCTATTATAGAGACGCACCACCAAGTACCAGGAGACCTATTGTTCAGGGGAAACGGGACAAGTTTGAACCAAAATTTGCCAGTAGTGTATATTTGATTAATTAATTGCTGTCACCATATCGTTGCTGAGAGCTTCCCTCTTTCTTAGAGACACGAAAGCGATTGTGGTCTCTCCCAAGTTTTACTGGCATTCTTGACGTAGAGGCTCTCACAGCGCAGGCAATCCAATGACTGGGTATTGAAGGCAGTTTGGTCTACCAATATCAGGCCACACATAATTCACCCAGTCATCTTTTGCGAACTGTGTGTTTGAAAACATCAATTCTTTATTTTTCGGTTTTTGAATGGCATTCTTAACTTTGTGAATGGACAAATTGGTTTCATTTTTCTCGCTGTACTGCTTACTATGGGCCACCAGCTTGGTGGATACCCAATTACGCAAATTTATTTAGGGTTTTTTGGTGGTGAATCACTTATTTGTGTTTTCATCTTAAATGTATTGTTGATAACATTAACCACAAGAACGTTCATTTGTATTGTCATTATTTTGGGGGTCGCTTTTCATAGTATGACGTGACTTTCAGTATATTGGGAAGTGGTGATGAGTGCTTTCACAGTTTGAGTCCTTGGTCAACACGATCACAGAATGAAATAAGGTTTATGCATTTTCACTTCCCGATTTTTGAGATATTCATGACCATCAGATCATATCTTTTTGGATTAATTATTTCGATAATCACCTAGATTTTCGGCCAATTCTTATTGATTACCTCAGATTCTTATTGTTGAACGTCCCACCCTGCTCATCAAATTAATTTTTTGTTTTGGACTTCCGTAGGGGGCTCACCCACCGTGAACTGATTAAATTCAGTTGGAATTTTCCCCTGTGTGGCCAAGTATCTGCGAGCGAGACGCAACTGGTCAGATGCAGCGTCTTTTTACAGATGAGTTGACCATGCTAAAATGATCTATTATCATAGCATTTAGGAGGAGTAAGCACTAACTCGAAAACAAATATTCCTTTTAAACAAGCCTTTTAATGTCGGGCTAGGACTATATTTTTATTTTGTTCTTATTAATGAGGACCCTCTTTATTTAATATTCCACTCAACTAATCAAATAACGCCGTGATCTGTTTCTCTTCGTATTAGGTGTTCTATTCTTCCGGCGCCTACACATTTCATTGAATCTTTTTTCACGTTTCTAGTGTACACAATAGATTGATCAATGGTATAAAAATCGTTGGCCACTCCCTAAGTCCGAGTTTTCCCAGATCCGTTTATCGTGAAATTATAGAGTTCTTTATTATGGCTTTTCCCACCAACCCGAAGTTATTTCATTTCTTTTTTTCAGCAGATTGACTTTGTTTGGTCCAATTTACTGTGATACCCTGTACATAGTTACTTGGATCATACTTGTTACCCTCACATTTTTACAATCATCAGAAATTCCCAAATTGCTTACTCAGCACCATTTAGGGTCACACTCCTTTTTGTGGCAATTGCCATTTTTAGTGCTCAATTATCTACACTCGAGCCTTTTAGTGATACTCTGGTAATTTAGATAACTCCTGGTTTAGATCAATTAAGAATACCTACAACATCGCAGTGTTTTAAATGTCAAGTCATGCTTCCGGTAGTTGTCTATATTGCTTATGATGTTCATGCCCCCCAAGCTCTAGTTGGGAATAACATTTTCTTAGGAAATTTCGAAGCGAGAATCTCCAAACCGCACCTCAGCACCATGCCGTATTTTCACTTTATTGTAGGAAGAGTCTTTTTTTTTTTTTCCTTCGTTTTTTTTTTTTTTTTTTTTTCTTCGACAACCTTATGTCCTCCCCGCCCCATATTATTTGATGAATGCCATGAGGGGGAATTTGGGTATCAGCAGTAACATTCTGTGGGCCTTCAATCAGTCATTTTTACGTGGTGCCCACGATAAAAGGGGGACTCCCTTTAAATAAGTATAGTTAAATTCTGAGTTAAGAAAGAAGCTATACCAGGATATGATGATGCTGAGAGCTCCTGATTGCTTCCATAAGGCGATATAAATGAGGGCTTCTATGTTGTGTCACCTTCAGTTTTTTTCCCACGTTCTCGTAGTTTCACTTAATTATCTAATTTCTCTTCCGATCTGGTTATTATTTTTTTGCATTTTTTATAAGGACTAACTGGGATCTCGCAGTAATCACAATGCCCATATTATCTTTTTTTGGTTTTTGTTTTCTGCATTTTTAATACTATACTAAGTATGTACGATTATTTTACCACCACAATCGACATATCATTTCTGAATAAGAACACACATCGTGCTGGAGCACATTCTAACTACACTGGTACATTTCTTCTACATTTGCGGATTTTCTCTCCATTCCTACTATTTTTGGTGACAGCTTTATGGCAGCTTAACCTAAACCATCGCTGACGTTCTCGCATTTTTATGTCTTTTTGATTATTTTGATAACCCTAAAGAATTCAGGTTAATTGTAAAAATAAGTATTAAGTGACGATACAGGTCCACATTACTTTACATCTTTGAAGCGACTTATTTATTCTGAATGTATTAAGTTATCTTACTAATCACTATATTTTCAATGTCGTTTGTGCTGACATCGTTCTCCATTCACCAACAGTATCTTAAGTATTCTTTACGAGAGATTTGTAGTGGTCCTATTCCATCTGCGCACCCACCCTCGGTAGCGACTGTTCCTGCGCATGCCCGCAAGCATAATCCTGCGCACGCGTGGCCCCGCTTCTGCGCCTCCCCAATTAGTGGCCTGTTATTTTGTTTTGAATCCGCACCCGAGTTTCCCCCCAGTCGAGTGCCCATGCCGCCAAATTTTTATGTATTTACCCCGCTTGTGCATGGCGAAAAGAGAAGGTACATCACTTTTTTGTGTTGATAGCAGGATGCGAATGGATTCTCGGTAAATTATCACCCGTATATCATCCGGCGCCCTTTTTTACGAGACTTTACGCTAGCGGTACTCCCGGAACTTCACCCCCGACCTACTATCAATTGATGTCTTCCGTGTAACCGGCTGTGCTCCATTTTGACTACCGACGTTTTCTTTTATGAATCCACTACGACGATTTAGGATTTTTGGGGGGGGATGCCCACAATTGTCTCTATGTTTTTCCATTTCGTGAGACATGCACGCAGGATGATATTATTCAGCAACTCAAGCAACCTATCACGCCATTTAAGTCACGCCCTTTCGACACCCCTGTCTATGATTTCGTTTTATCCTTTTCCACCGTTACGCCCGCGTAATTTACATTGCTCGGGTTCCCTGTTGGAAATCATTTTAGCTGCATCTGCCAATTCTCTAATGGTGCAGTAGACGTTGTACACTCTACTCTTCACTTTTAAGACACATTTTGAAGTCCTAGTACCTTTCAGTATAAGGGAACCTATTGGCTAACCAAGTTAGCCAGTTCATCTTTCTGAATTTTACGTATCCACTGTACCTCGATCCCCCAGGTGTTAATTAAGGGGGTAAGAAACTCTTTAATCCGCAAGCATCTCTATCCACAATTACTATATCCTACTTCGCCAAAAATACAACTAGCCCCCCCTGCGGAAGATTGATCCCCGCACCCTAGCTGGTTTTTCACCCACCTATAATCCTCATGATTGTTTTAGGATAGAATCCCACATATATCCACCTTTGATCACATTTTTATACATCTTACATCATAGAGTGCGGAACACTGCTTACTTGCGGTTTAACGTACACCTCTGCATGTTTCTTATAGCAAGAGATGTTATAAAGTTATGTCTTTACAGTTCACCCAGGCCGCGCCGTTTGGTGGATTTCACACAAAAAGGTCCCTCTTTTTGGCGCGCGAGAGCGGGAACGAACAGGAAATTCAATTTTGTGTTTTCTTTTCTTTAACTTGACCCCCTATTCCATTTCCCTTGAGCACACTTTGTGCAGTGTCACCGATGCGCATTTCTTTCCCCCTTGGCTGTGGTTATGTGTCTCGATGTCCGCCCGATTGCATGGTGGCGCTTTCGTACCTGCTCAGGTATCTACCCTGGAGGTTCCCCAACGTTCGTCTTATATGGTATTTCATTCTAAGTGCATTTTTGTTCCGCTGTATTAGTGACGCCGCGTTTGGCGGGGCATTGTACCACTAAGATACCTGGCCCTTCTCCTGATATTATGAACTTGCTCGTTTCGACTTTCCTCTGATCCAGGTTAATATGGAGTTTTCCCCCAACCCCTTCTTCTTCCTTGGTACATTGAAGTTCATTGTCGTGTATATACGCAGCTCCTTTTTTGGTGCTTTGGGTGCACTTTTCTTGTTTAATCCTAAGCCCGATACGCTTGCTGCCCACCCACCTCCCCGTCCCCCCCTCCCCTTTTTTTTTCCATCCCCCTGAAGCATGCAGTGTGTCGTTTCTGTCTCCATGCTTCATTGGTCCCTGGAGTTCACCTTCCGTTCTTACATTGGGTGCATGTAATTGTGAATGTCTTTCCTCCCCCCGTGTCTTTACTACATGCAGGTGTTTGCAGTGGCTTTTATTTTTTTGTCTTTTACTACTAGATCCTGCGGCCCTGCACTTCTTCTGCTTTTTTTAGGTGCGCAGCTTCCTTCCCCCGCTTTCCATGGTCCCTTCGGCAGGTCACTTTTTCCTTGTACTTAGTACTATGCATCCTGTAAGTGCACGCTCCGTGTATAAGGCGGAGGCGCGGGGAGTCCGAAGGATACTGATGCTTCTCTTCTTGGTTATATCCTGTTTCAATTGTGTGCATCTTCTCCTCCTCCCCTCCCGCGCAGGTCCCCGTGTTGTTTTTAGTTCCCTTCTGGCTTTCAGAATGAGGCATGTCCCAGCTTGGCTTTTATTTGCGTAACGTGTATAATGTTGCTGTGAAGGGTTGGAGTCAATAACGTGATCCTTTTTGCTGCTTTACCTTTTTTTCCTTTTTCGAAGTTACCTTTTATCACTGCATGTTGTCTGTGATTTCTTCCGCTCAGGTCCACCTCAGGAGTTCTACATTCTTGTCCTTCTCGTTCCCCTTTGGTTACATTTGTAAGTGTATATTGTATTGTTGTATAACGTTACGCCTGCTGCGGGGACCCCGTCACATTTTTGATACCTTTTGCTTCGCTTTTTTTTTTTTTTTCACCGAATCTGCGAGCTCTTTTGTGCGTCTCTCCAGCGCCCTTCACTTTTTGGTACCTGGATGTTCACTTCTTTCTTTCTATCGGACTTGCCTTAACCTTTCGGTAATATGTGCACCTTGATTCAGGTCCGTTATCATGCTCTCTGGGTCTATGGTTTTGACTTCGTTTCTCGTATACTAATTGATCTTCCCGCCGCCCGGCATCGCCGCTCATGGTCACTTTCACGAGTCCGTGTCCAGTGAGCTTCCACCATTCTGTTCTTCCTAGTTTTGCCCATGTAATGGGTTATTTTTTTAGTTTTTGTTGAGCGCTGTATATATGCGACCCCCCTGGGCGGGTGGATTTTTCCGTTACACAAGATTCATCCGCGCCCGAGATCTCCACCTTGTGGCTTATGCTGTCATTCCATTCCCTCGTCTCATGTGCCCGGAGTTTTATGTTCACTTCTTTCTTTCTTCCCATCCGCTGTAATTCCGTAAGTACATTGTGTCTTTGTGTATAAAGCGTCTTTCTTTTTGTTGGATAGGCCGAGCGACCCACTTAAGTTATCCTCGTTCGTTTCGGTTATCCCTTCTTTTCACGCATGTGTCCTCCCCGCTCAGTCCCCGTGATGTTTCAACTTCTTTCTATGGTGCAGTAAGTGCAGTGTGGTTCTATTAATGCGCTGGGTAGGGGAAGTCACTCCTAAGACTCCTGCACTCTCCTGCATTAGTGTCTTGCTTCCCGATCAGGTCCACTCGTATGAGTTCATTCCTTTCTCTTCCCTGTGTCATTCGCAAGTGTTGCATGTCGTTGTATAATTGCGTCTGTGCGGGGATTTTTTTTTCTCCTTCTGTCAATTAAGATTTCCTCGCCCACCTTGATAGTCTCTTTGCATTGGGTCAATACCGGCTCAGGTTCCCCGTGAGTTAACCCCTCTCTTATACCGTGTGCTCATGTAGAGTGCTATTTCCTGTTTTCCGCTTGTAATATTTTGCGCCGCGCGTTGACAGGGAGGTCACTCTAGATCCTGCGGCTTTCCCTCTTTTTTCGGTGACTCCCAGATAAGACCTGAATGGTTAGTCTCTTCCTCACGTCAGGTACACGGAGTTCCACAGCTTCGTTAATGGTGCTGTATAGAGCATTGTACTTCGTGTGTAAATGATGCCCTTGCTGCCGTTCCCACCTGTTGATGGTTTTTTATTTTGTGTTAATTTCTACAGATCATGACGCTTATCCCCGATTATTCCTTGATGTGTCAATTTCCACATGCGGTTCTGCTCAGGATCCCCGGAAGTTCACCTTTTCTTCCTGGTGCTATTGTTAATTGCCTGGCCACCCACATTTTGTACTTTCGTGTATAATGTACTGTCCCTGTTTGAGATGGAGTAGGCACCTAGATCCCCCTGCTCAGATTTTTCCTTTGTTACTATCATGCACGCTTTTCAGGGTCCTCACCCCCCCCCCACTGTATCCAGGGCCCGCCGATGTCACCTCGTTGTTCCTGGTGCATGTAAGTGCATTGCCATTTTTGTATACAGGTTTCCGCGGTGCTGGGGTTTCCTAACGGAGTTCTATAGAGCCATCCTGCACCCGATGATCCCGTTTTTTGTGTCACTTTTTTCCCCGCATGGTCCCCGCGAGTTCAGACTTTTCGTTCTTGATGTTCCGTCCGCATTTTTTCTTTGTTTAAGTGCACTGTTGTCGGTGTCGATAATTTATGTCTGTGGGGGATTTGTGACCCTGGGGGTTTGCTTCGTCACCGTTTTTCACACAGTATTGTATAAGGTAACCCGAGTTATTTTTTTGTCTGGATGGTGCTCGCTTCCTTCCCCGCCTTTGTCAGGTCTCACTGAGTTTTTCACCGTCGAGCTCCTGGTGCATGTTAATTGGGCATTGTCGTTGACTAATGCGCTGTGTCCGGGTGTGTTTTATGTGTCCACTATTAGATCCCTTGTGAGCCGCGCTCTTAAAATTTGTCCCCCTACGATTTTTATGCAGTGCAGAGTTGTGAACTTTCTTTTTGCTTTCACGCTCAGTTTTTTCGTTTTGCCGTCCCTTGGAGTTGTAACCGTTTCTTCTCCTGTGTGCAGGTATAGTGATATGTCGTCGAGCTCGACATGCGCCTTGTGCTTGCGGGGACCTATGTTTTTTTGGATTGTCAATAAGACCTGAACCCTGATCCTAGCACTGCATTTTGGTTGTCACACAGTCTTGAGAGTAACGGTCTATAGACTCGGAACGAGTTTTCAACCTTCTTCTTCTGGACTTGCCAGGTAAGTGCATTGGCCTTTGTGGTTAAAATGTATTGTTTTGCCCTATGCGGGGTTGGATTCGTGGCTACTGAAGACTACTGAACTTCCCGATAGTTTCATCGGAAGTCCGGTTGTTCGCCTTTTTTTTTCTACGTTTTTTTTTTTCCCCTTTTTTTTTTTTTTCTCCCCTTTTTTTCCCAGCCTTTACCCCATATGTTCTTTTTTTCGTTGCTCTCTACATTGGAGATACATTTATGACTATCGCCACCTTCTACGCACTACCGAAAGTGCATAAGAGACGCACACCAATACCAGGGAGACCTATTGTCTCAGGAAACGACAATTTGACCCAAAATGCCAGTATGTATATTGATAAAATTCTGTCACCATTCGTTGAGAGCTTTCCCTCCTTTCTTAGAGACACGAAAGATACCATATCCCGTTTACAAGATATTGTGGTCTCTCCCAATGTTTTACTGGCATCTCTTGACGTAGAGGCTCTCTACAGCAGCATCCATCATGACCTGGCTCTTAAAGCAGAGGTCTACAATATCAGGCACACAATAATTTCACCCCGTCACTTTTGGAATTTGTGTTAAAGCACAATTATTTTCTGTTTGAAGGCACTTACTTTTGGCAGACAAAAGGTACTGCCATGGGCACAGCTTGTGCCCCCAATTATGCAAATTTATTTTTAGGGTGGTGGGAATTCACTATTGTTTTTTCACAAATTATGGAACAATACACAGACCATATTCAATTTTGGGGTCGTTTCATAGACGACGTGCTCATACTTTGGGAAGGGGATGAGTGCACATTTGAGTCCTTTGTCAACACGCTCAACCAGAATTCAATAGGTATGCACTTCACTTCCGAGATACATTCCAATCAGATCAACTTTTTGGATCTCACTATTTCGATATCACCTAGAGGCAATCTTAATACTCAGATCTTTAGGAAGCCCACCTCCACAAATAATTTTTTGGACTTCCGTAGTTGGCACCCACCGGCACTGAAAAAGGGAATCCCAGTGGGCCAATATCTGCGAGCGAGACGCAACTGTTCAGATGAAGCGTCCTTTCAGAGAGAATGCAAAGATCTATATCATAGATTTAGGAGTAAGCACTACCCGAAACAAACCCTTAAAAAAGCCTATAATCGGGCTAGACTACTACGTCAAGAGGACCTCTTAAAACCCAAACAAATAACTCCTGATCCTCTTCAGATTAGGTGCATTGGCCAATTTGACGCCTACACACATGAAGTGACAAATGTCATGAAAAAATATTGGCCACTCCTAAGAGCCGATCCGGATCTGAATAAGATCTTAAGATCTTAACCCAAGAATTACATTCCGCAGAGGTCCCAATTTACGTGACCACTTAGTACATAGTTACTTGGATCATAGACCCAAATCATCAGAAAATTGGCTTACTCAAGCCACCATAGGGTCACATCCGTGTGGCAATTGCTCCTTTTGCTCATTTCTACCTCGAGTAAAGGAATTTAGAAATCCGGTAGACAATAAGAACCGGTATTGTCTATATTGCTAGCTGTTCATGCCCCAAGCTCTATGTTGGGAAAACCATTCAGGAATTTCGAAGGAGAATCTCCAAACACCTCAGCACCATTCGTAATGGAGAAGATACACCTATCTCCCGCCATATTAGATTGAAGCATGAGGGCAATTTGGATAGCGTAAAATTCTGGGGCCTTCAACATGTCAAATTGGGCCCACGAAAAGGGGACCTAAATAAGAAACTTCTGAAAGAAGAAGCAAAATGGATATATAGGCTTGAGAGCCTTAGCCCTAAGGGATTAAATGAGGGCTTCTCGTTTTCACCCTTCCGCTGATTCCTAACTTATCTAATCTCCTCTGGAATTTGCATATAATGACTACATTGATACTCCATAATCAATGCCCTATATCTTTTTTGGTGCAAATACATACTAATATGGTACCTTATCCAAAACTAATCTCACTGCTAAGAACACACAACTACCCTTGTTATATTTCTCACATTTGGGATTTCTCTCCCATCTATATTTTTTGGTTACAGCTTTATTGATCTTAACCAATCCCTGCGAGATACCAAAAATTCTGAATTGTAAATAATACACACGAGGGTCATACTTTACATCTTTGAGACTTATTCGAATATAATTTTTTAAATCATATATTCAATCTTTTGGCTGACATCGTCTCCATCCCAACATCCTCTAATATCTGTACGAGAGATGTAGGCATCATCTGGCACCCGTATCTAATACTGCGCAGTTACTATTATTATTACCCGCTGGCATGCGACAGATTACATCACGTCAGCAGCATGCGACTCGACTGGAGATGTAAACATCCGGCGCAGACGTAGCGTATCCGGCTCACGCCACCTATCATTGATTTTCTTTTGTAACCGCGTGCTCCCACCGAATGAACCACATACGACGATAGGATGTAAAATTCTCTACTGAATGACGCAGGATGATGACCTCCAATGGTAAGTTTATAAAAGCTCCCTCAAGCACCTATCACGCCACAGTCAGCCCTTTACCCCTGATGACGCCAGTTCGGCGAAACATGTCGGGTGGGCACAGCTGATCTGCAATTTTATGTGCAGTAGACAGTGTACCTCACTCTTCAATACAATTTGAATGTCAGTATTCAGATAAAGGGACCTATTGGTAACCAATAGAGTCCTGAACTTATCCACTGTACTCATAGGGTTAATTAGGGGTAAAATCTATCCGCAAGCTATCCAATTATATATCCACTTGCAAAATAGGGGGGAATTGATCCCCCCCCCTAGCTGGCTATAACCTCATGATTGTTTAGGATAGCATCCCCATATATCCCTATACATATACATCTCAATATGAGTGAGGACACTGCTTACTTGCGTTTTTAACGTACACCTCTGCACTGTTCTTAAGCAAGAGATAATAAAAGTTATGTTTTACCGTTTACCAGGCCTTGGTGGATTTCAAAAGGCTTTTTTTTGGTCGCTAGCCGGGCGACTACTGGAAATTTAATTGTTGTAATTGCCCTTATCCACCTTGAGCACACTTTTAGTGTCACTGCATTTCTTTTCCCCCCTTGGGGGTTAATGTTCGATATCCAGCATGTGTCGCTTCCCTGCTCAGGTCCCTGGAGTTCACCTTCTTCTTCCTGGTACATGTAAGTGCATTGTCCGTGTATAACGCGCTGTGCGGGGAGTCACTAAGATCCTGCGCCCGATATCCTGCATGTGTCGCTTCCCTGCTCAGGTCCCTGGAGTTCACCTTCTTCTTCCTGGTACATGTAAGTGCATTGTCCGTGTATAACGCGCTGTGCGGGAGTCACTAAGATCCTGCGCCCGATATCCTGCATGTGTCCTTCCCCGCCCGCTCAGGTCCGGAGTTTCACCTTCTTCTTCCTGTGCAGTAGTGCATTGGTCCGTGTATAATGCGTGTGCGGGGGTCACTAGATCCTGCGCCCGATATCCTGCATGTGTCCTCTTCCCCCTCAGGTCCCCGGAGTTCACCTCTTCTTCCTAGTGCATGAAGTGATGCACGGTGATAATGCCTGTGCAGGGAGTCACTCAGATCCTGCGCCATATCCTGCATGTTGGTCCTTCCCCGTCAGGTCCCCGGAGTTCACCTCTTCTTTCCTGTCATGTAAGTGCATTGTCGTGTAATATGCGCTGGTGCGGGATCACTAAGCATGCCCGATTCCTGCTTGTGCTTCGCTCCTCCCCGCTCAGGTCCCGGAGTTCACTTCTTCTTCCTGGTCATGTAAGTGCCATGTCCGTGTATAACGCGCTGTGCGGGAGTCACTAAGATCGCTCGCCGATATCCTGCATTTGTCGCTTCCCCCTCAGGTCCCGAGAGTTCACCTTCTTCTCCGGGGTGCATGTATTGCATTGTCCGTGTTATAATATGCGTGTGCGGGAGTCACTAAGATCCTGCCCGATATCCTGCATGGTCGCCTTCCCCGCTCCAGGTCCCCGGAGTTCACCTTCTTCTTCCTGGTGCATGTAAGTGCATTGTCCGTGTATAATGCGTGTGCGGATGTCACTAAGATCCGCCCGATATCCTGCATGTGGTCACTTCCCGCTCAGGTCCCCGAGTTTCACCTTCTTCTTCCTGGTGCATGTAAGTGCATTGTCCGTGTATAATGCGCTGTGCAGGGAGTCATAAGATCCTGCGCCGCTATCCGCATGTTGTCGCTTCCCGCTCAGGTCCCCGGAGTTCACCTTCTTCTTCTGGGTGCATGTCATGCCTTGTCCGTGTATACAGAGGTGCGGAGTCACTAAGATCCTGCGACCCGATATCCTGCATGTGTCCTCCCCGCTCAGTCCCGGGAGTTCAACCTTCTTCTTCCTGGCATGTAAGTGCATTGTCCGTGTATAATGCGCTGTGCAGGGAGTCCTAAATATCCTGCACCTATATCCGCATGTGTCGCTTCCCCTGCTCAGTCCCCGGAGTTTCACCTTCTTCGCCTGGTCATGTAAGTGCATTCCGTATAATGCGCTGTGCGGGGGAGTCCCTAAGATCCTGCCCGCCGATATCCTGCATGTGTCACTTCCCCGCTCAGGTCCCCGGAGTTCACCTTCTTCTTCCTGGTGCATTATGCATTGTCCTTGTATATATGCTGTGCGGGAGTCACTAGATCCTGCACCCCGATATCCTGCATGTGTCGCTTCCCCCGCTCAGGTCCCGGAGTTTCACCTCTTCTTCCTGGTGCATGTAAGTGCATTGTCCGTGTATAATGCGCTGTCGGGGAGGCCTAAGATCCTGCCCCCGATATCCTGCATGTTTCCTTCCCCCGCTCATTCCCTGGAGTTCACCTTCTTCTTCCTGGTGCATGTAAGTGCATTGTCCGTGTATAATGCGCTGTGCGGGAGTCACTAAGATCCTGCACCTGATATCCGCGTGTGTCCACTCCCTGCTCAGGTCCCCGGAGTACCTTCTTCTTCCTGGTGCATGTAATGCATTGTCGTGTAATATGCTCTGTGCAGGAGTCACTAAAGATCCTGCGACCCGATTCCTGCATGTGTCGCTTCCCCGCTCAGGTCCTGAGTTCACCTCTCTTTCCGGTGGTGCATTGTAAGGTGCATGTCCCAGAGTATAATGCGCGGGCAGGGCGTCCACTAGAGCTGGAGACATACACCTGAGAGGAAAGCTCGGTAGCCGGATAACAGACACGGGAGAGAAGAGTCAGACCAGAGACACCTACACCGGATATCCATGCAGGTCGAGCGGGACACATACCCCGATAGGAATGGTCAGGGAGCTTAGACACATACACCGGAGAGAAGATCCAGATCCGGCACCTACAGAGAACGATAAAGATCCTATGAGCGAGACACTACACCGGAGAGAAGATGCTCAGGAGCGGAGACACATACACCGGAGAGAATGATCTCAGGACCGGAGAACGTACACCGGAGAGAAGACTCAGGAAGCCGTATACACTACCAAACCGGAGAAGAAGAGCTCAAGCCGGAGACATACACCGAAGAGATCAGGACTGGAGACATACACCGTGAGAGAAGAGCTTCAGGCCTGGAGACACATACACCGGAGAGAAGAGGTCAGGAGGCCAGACGCAGTACACTGAGAGAAGGCTAGGACCGAGACACATACACCGTGAGATGCGACCGGAGACTCAGGAAGAGTTCAGGACGAGACACATACACGAGAGATAGGCGTCAGAGCCGGAGACACATACACGAGCTCAGCCGAACCTACACCAGAGAAGAGCTCAGGAGCCGGAGACATACACGGGAGAGAAGAGCTCAGGAGCCGGAGACACATACACCGGAGAGAAGAGCTCAGGAGCCGGAGACATATACCGATGAGAAAGAGAGTCAGGAGCTGAGACAACATACACCGGAGAGAAGAGCTCAGGAGCCAGAGACATACACCGGAGAGAAGAGCTCAGAGCTGGAGACATACAAAACACCGTAGAGAAGAGGTCAGGAGCCAGACACTACTACCGGAAAAGAGCTCAGAGCCGGAGACACATACAACCGGAGGAAGAGCTCAGGAGCAGAGACACATACAACCGGAAGAAGAGGTCGAGCCAGAGACATACAACCGGAGAGAAGAGCTCAGGAGCCTGAGACTACACCGGAAGAGGTCAGACTGGCGACCCATACACGGAGAGAGAGGTCAGGAGCCGGAGACACTACACCGGAGAAAGAGCTCAGGATGGAGGAGAGGTGGATGGAAAGGGGGGAAAAGGAATGCGGGAAAAGCAAGATTATGGAGGGGGGGGAAGAGTGAGGGAGGGATGGGAGAGGGTGGGTTGAAGACGGGAGTAGAGTGAGGGATTGGAGGGGGGAGGGGGATGCGAGGGGGGAGGGGGGTCGGGGGGGGGGGGTATGAGCAAAAAGGGGGAGGGCGGAGTGTGGGGGGGGAGAGGGGGAAGGTCGTGGAAAGAGGAAGGTGGAAGGAGTGGGGGGATGGGGGGGGGGAGTCCAGAGACACTACGCCGTAGAGAAGATGCAGGAGCCTGACACATACCCCTGAGGAATACCCTTACGCGGAGACATACACTTTGTAAAGTATCTCGTAGCCGGAGACACATACACCGAGAGAGAGCTCAGATCCGGATACCATACAACACCGGAGATGATGTTCAGGAGCCATAGACCCATACAACCCGGATAAGAGTTCAGGAGCCGTATCGCTACACCTAGAGCAAGTAGTTCATGACTGGTAGACCTACTACCGGAGAGAGAGTCATGAGCCGGAGACATACAACCGTGAGAGAAGACTGTCAGGATCTTGAGACACATACCCGGAGATAAGAGGTCAATTAGCCCAGACAGACCTGGAGAGAGGTCAGTATGCCGGAGACACATACAACCGAGAGTGAAGAGCTCAGAGCCGGGATACATACAAACCGGAGAGAAATCTCAGAGGCCGTAGACATACACACCGGAGAGAAGATCTCAGTGAGCCAGAGACCCTACGAGAGAAGGCTCAGGAGGCCAGGAGAACACACATACACACCGTAAGGAAGACTCAGGAGCTGTAAAAAAAAAAAACAGTAGAAATAGCAAAGAGTACTATAAAAAAAACACACCTGAGATAAGAGCTCGTAGGCTTAGAGACATACACGGGAGAAGAGCTCAAGTAGCCGATAGACATACACGGAGATGACTAGTCTTCATAGCTGGAGACATACCCCGGATAGAAGAGCTCAGGAGCCAGAGACATACACCGGAGAGAAGAGCTCAGGAGCTGGAGACATACACCGGAGAGAAGAGGTCAGGAGCAGAGTCAGGAAATAACCAGGGGCATACACTGAGGAGGACAGTTCAGGAGCCGAGTTAGGAAACATGCCAGGGGCAGGCCAGACACTCGAAAGAGGAGCTAAGGATGGAGTCAGGAAACAAGAGAGTTACACACAGAGAACACTACCTGCAGATAGGACACTATGGGGCAGATTTATCAAGCTGCCCATGGCAACCAATCACAGCTCAGCTTACATTTTACCAGTGCTCATGAATATTTTAAAGGGGAGCTGTGATTGGTTGCCATGGGCAACTGGAAATATTCTGACTTTCAGACAGCTTGATAAATCTGCCCCTATGTACCATATGATCAGCTCTTCTTGCTCCATAACATGCTGCCCGCAGAAAGGACACTGAGGCTCATTTACTCAGGGTCTGTCGGACGCATTCCCGTCGGGTTTCCCGATGATTTCCATTTTGCGCCGAATTGCCCCGGGATTTTGGCGCACGCAATTGGATTGTGTCACATCACACCGGCTTTCACGCGACAGAAAAAGGGGGCGTGGCCGCTGGACAACCAGACGGATTCGGACAAACTGCGGGATTTGAAAAAGGAAATGTGTTGCAAGATCAAGCACTTACATGCACCAGGAAGAAGAAGGTGAACTCCGGGGACCTGAGCGGGGAAGTGACACATGCAGGATATCGGGCGCAGGATCTTAGTGACTCCCCGCACAGCGCATTATACACGGACAATGCCTTACATGCACCAGGAATGAAGCGTGAGCTCCTGGACCTGGCGGGGAAGCGACACATGCAGGATAGCTTCGGGCCAGAGATCTTTATGACACCTTCCCCTCCAAGCGTCACTTCGGACACGACCTTCACTTAATGCACCAGGAAGAAGAAGGTGAACTGACTCCTGTGGACCTGATCTTGTAAGGGTGACCATCAGATATCGGGTCAGTATCTTATGACTGTCCCCCAACCGCGCATATACTCGGACCATGCACTAACAATGCACAGGAAAATAAGGTGAACTCATCCGGTGACCTGGCGGGGAAGTGACACAATGCAGGCTATACGGGGCGCAGGATCTAGTGCTTACTCCCCCGCATCAGCGCATTATACACGACCAATGCACTTACTGCACCAGGAAGAAGAGGTAACTCCGGGAACCTGAGCGGCGATGAAGCGACACATGCAGTATATCAAGCGCATTATCTTATGTACTTCCCCGCACAGCATATACATTATCGGAGCAATGCACTTCATGCACCAGGAATAAGAAGGTGAACTCCTGTCGCATCGACGTGGGAATGACACATCAGGATATCGGGCGCAGGATCTTCGTGACTCCCCCTGCACGCTCAGCGTCCATTATATCACGTACAATGCCTTACATGCACCAGGAAGAAAGAGGTGAACTCCGGGGACTGAGCGGGAAGCGACACATGCATCGGATATCGGGCCAGGATCTTAGTGACTCCCTGCCATGCGCATTATACACGGCACATGCACTTACATGCACCAGGAAGAAGAAGGAAACTCCTGGTGACCTGAGCGGGAAGTCGAACACAATCAGGATACGGCAGGATCTAGTGACTCCCCTCACAGCGCATATAGCAACGGACAATGCACTTCATCATCCAGGAAGAAGCGAATGTGAACTCCGGGGACCTGAGCTGGGTGATCATCACCCTGCCGACTTCGGTCTTTAGTCCTATCTTGCTGACCTCCCCTCGCACAGAGCGCATTATCACGGACAATGCACTTACATGCACCAGGAAAAGAAGGTAGAACTGCTGGGGACCTTAGCGGTGGAATGAGTCCACATGCAGTATCCGGTGCCAGGATCCTTAGTGACTCCCGCACAGCGCATTATACACGGACAATGCACTTACATGCACCAGGAAGAAAAGGTGAACTCCGGGGACTGAGCGGGGAAGTGACACAGCAGTGATATCGGGTTGGCAGATCTTAGTGACTCCCCCGCACACGCATTATTAACACTGACAATGCACTACATCAACCAGGAAGAAGAAGGTGAACTCCCGGGACTAGTGCGGGAACGTGACACATGCATGGATATCTGGCGCACGATGCTATGACTCGCACGGCGGATTTCAAATCACTTCATCCGTATGAGAGGTGCCGGGCCTAGCCTGACAGGACAGCGCGATACGGGCACGGCCGATTGCGCCGGATCACTGTTGTACTTCCGATCATGGTCGCGAATACGTACTATTCCTATGTACCATATTTTCAAGCTCCTCCTGCTCTATCATACATTACACCTGCAGATCGGACAATCTGTGTACAATCGCTAGCTCCTCCTGCTAAGGGTATAATCACACTACCTGCCAGATAGGACACTGACAATCCGCTCAGCTCCGTCCTGCTCTATAATCCATGCTGCTGACGTGTATGATATACCCTGTATATTGCTGGTGGTACATTGCCCAGCTTCATAGTACTAGTCACATACCAGGCTCCCGATTCTCCGTTTTGCCTTTGTTCTTCTTGGATACATAGAAAGCTCCTCCGATGACAATGCCAATAGCAGCGATGACTGCGAGGACGATCCCTGCGATGGCCCCGGGGCTCAATCCTCCAGAGGGATCTACGGACAGACATGAATATACAGAGGGAATCTGGCCAGGAGAGTGCTGCTGGGGCAGGTCATACATGGGGCGCACTTACCTTGCAGAGTGAGTAGGGTGGTCTCCTGGGACGGACCTTTGGCGGTCAGTACACTCACTGTGTAATGACCGTTGTGTATGCGCTGTGCGTTCCGGATCTGTAAGGAGCCATTACTAAACAGGTCGACATCTGTAAATCCCGCTAGGTTCTTGTTAATCTTGGATCCATTGGTCTGGAGGCTTATGATCAGCTGGTCGGCACCAGTACCCTGTCCTCGGTACCAGTCAGTGACGAGCAGAGCGCCGTCCACATCTAGGACATTGAGGATCACAGTCTGGTTTATTCGGGGGGACGGGGGGTAAATTTCTATTTTGATTCCAAAGACTGAAGGCGTCAGGACCAAGAGAACTGCAAACACAAAGGACAAGATGGAGAATCAGCCAACAATGCAGACAAGCCACGAGCGGTGGACCGACCACAGGAGACGCAGCCACTTGTATCAGGGGACAAGGTGCAGGACTGATGGACCCTCAACAATCAGTCCCTGTGAAGGTCCTGTAAGAATAGGTGACGTACAATGAGGTTATGTGCACACAACTGAACTGTGCTGCAGCAACCCCCGCAGGAGCTCAGAGCCGTGACTGGTCAGACCCCCGCAGGAGCTCAGAGCCGTGACTGGTCAGACCCCCGCGGGAGCTCAGATCTGTGAACGGGTCCGACCCCTCTCAGGATGCCAGAGCTGGTGACTGGTCCAACCCCGCAGGAGCTCAGAGCTGTGACTAGTCAGACCCCCCGGACTCATAGCTTGTGCTGGTCAGACGCCCCTCGTACTGCATAACCTCTGTGACCGTTCAACCCCCGCTGGAGCTCAGAGCTGTTCCGGTCGGACCCCCGCAGGGCTCAGAGCCGTGCTTGTCAGACCCCGCAGAGTCTCAGATTCCTTTACTTTTCAGACCCCCGGTCAGGGCTCAGATCCTTTTACTGGTCGAACACCCGATTGAGCTCAGAGCTGTGGCTTAGTCGACATCCCTCAGGATCTCATATAGCTGTTACCGTGTACCCCCGCAGGAATCTCAAGATGCTGTGACTATTCAGACCCCCGCAGGAGCTCGACTGTGACTAGTCAGACCCCCCCCCGCATTAGCTCAGAGTGTTACTATCGGACCCAGCAAGGAGCTCAGAGCTGTACTAGTTCAGACCCCCGCAGGATCCAGATCTGTGGCTTAGATAATACCCCCCCGCAGGGGTCATACTGTGCTAGTACTGACCCCCCCTCAGGAGTCAAGTTGTGACTAGTCAGGACCCCGCATGAGCGCAGAGCTGTGACCGGTCATCCCCCCCACCCCCTCATTATCGTCAGGAGCTGTTAACCGTTCAGACCCCCGCAGGAGCTCAGATCTGTGACCGTTCAGACCCACGCCCCCGCAGAATCTCAGATCTGTGGGACCGTTCAAGACCCCCGCAGGAGCATCAAGCTGTGACCGGTCAGAGGACCCCCCCTCAGGATCTCAAGCTGTGACCAGTCCCCCGCCCCCCCCTCATGATCTCATATCTGACCGGTCAGACCTCCCCCGCAGAGCTCGAGCTTGACTGTTATGACCCCCGGCAGAGCTTCATAGACTGTGACTAATGACCCCCACATGACTCAAGCTGTGACCAGTCAGACCCCGCAGGCTCAGAGCTGTGCCTATTCATACCCGCAGGAGCTCATAGCTGTGACTAGTCTGGACCCCCGCAGTAGCTCATAGCTGTGACTGTAGAACCCCCGCAGTGAGCTCAGCGCTGTGACTAGGTCAACCCCCGACCCCGCATGAGCTCAGAGCCGTTCCGATTCAACCCCTCAGGTGCTCAGATCTGTGATATTCAGCCCCCCCCCGCAGGAGCTCAGAGCTGTGACTAGTCAGACCCCCGCATTGTAGCTCGGCTGTTACTTTTATGACCCCCGCATATCGCCTAGCTGTGACTAGTCTCCGACCCCCGCGGAGCTCAGATTCTGTGCCAGTCAGACCCCCCCGCATAGCTCATAGCCGTGACCATTATGACCCCCCTGCAGTAGCTCAAAGCTGTGACTTTGGTCAGAACCCCTGCAGGAGCTCATAGCTGTGACTAGTCAGACCCACCCCCGCGGAGCTGCATAGCTGTGTCCAGTCAGAACCCCCAGTAGCTCAGAGCCGTGACATAAGGACCCCTGCAGGAGCTCTAGCTGTGACTGGTAGACCCCCCGCAGGAGCTCAAGCTTTGACGGTCGACCCCCGCAGGAGCTCAGCTCGTGACCTGGTCTACCCCCCCTCAGGACTCAAGAGCATGTTACTGGTCAGACCCCCCCGCATTAGCTAGAGCTTTTGACTAGTCAGACCCCCGCAGGAGCTCATACTGTGACTATTCAACCCGGCCCTGCTGTAGGGATACGCCGCATGGTGAAGAGGGTAAGGCTTGTGGAGGCAGTGGTACTTCTCATGTGGATAAATCTACACCGGCCTTTCCTCCCCTCTCACTCTGTGTGACCCGCCTTAGGGTACTTTGGACACTGTGGAGCACATATAGTTACCCGGTCACCTGCACCACAAAAGCATTGCATGCGCCCAAATCCCTGCGCACAAATTACTTACCTACCTTAGAAGCCGGACCCTTAGGAAATGTGTGACAGCAAACCATGAAGTGAGTGGGGGAGCTCGCCGCCCCCCATACGTGGGGGGGGGGGGGGGGCACCAGCAGATGGCGCCACAACCTACTGTATATATAATATATACCCTCCTGTATACAGTATACACCCCTGTACTGTAATATATACCCTCCTGTATACAGTATATACCCCCGTACTGTAATATATACCCTCCTGTATACAGTGTACACCCCTGTACTGTAATATATACCCTCCTGTATACAGTATACACCCCTGTACTGTAATATATACCCTCCTGTATACAGTGTACACCCCTGTACTGTAATATATACCCTCCTGTATACAGTGTACACCCCTGTACTGTAATATATACCCTCCTGTAT
>WNYA01001485.1:20097-38716 GCA_019512145.1 Engystomops pustulosus
GACGGATTACAGAACAGGGTTTAGCAAATTCAATTAAGCCGGTGTATGAAATGCGCTGGTGACCTGTCAGGCGTCCGGGTTAATGACTCCTCTCAATTGAGGTGGGGGGGGGTGTTTGACGTTATTGTTGAAATTGTGTAGAGCGCCCGTCTGGAAACCTGTTGGAACACATATAAGTGCTCATACTAAGTGCTCCCCAGTCACATGTCACGGAGAGGGCGCTATGACATCACCGGCTCACATGTCACGGAGAGGGCGCTATGACATCATCGTCTCACTGTCACGAGAGGCCTATGACATCATCGGCTCACATGTCACGGGAGGGTGCTATGACAATCATGTCTCACATGTCACGAGAGGGGCTATACATCATCGGCTCACATTTCACGGAGAGGGCCTATGACATCATCGGCTCACATGTCACCGAGTAGGGCGCTATGACATCATCGGCTCACATGGTCGTAGTAGAGGGGCGCTATGACATCATCGGCTCACATGTCACGGAGAGGTGCTATAATCATCGGCTCACATGTCACAGGCGAGGGCCTATGACATCATCGGCTCACATTCACATGCGTCACGGCTCAATGAGGGCGCTATGACATCATCGCTCACATGTCACGCAGAGGGCGCTATGACATCATCGGCTCACAGTCCGTACGAGGGCGCTTGACATCATCGGCTCACATGTCTGGAGAGGGCGCTAGAACATCATCGGCTCACATGTCACCGGAGAGGGCCTATACATCATCGGCTCCATGTCACGGAGAGGCGCTATACATCATGGCTACATGCCACGGAGAGGGTGACTATGACATCATCGGCTCACATGTCACGGAGAGGGTGCTATGAATCATCGGCTCACAATGTCACGGAGAGGGCGCTATGACATCATCGGCTCACATGTCACCGAGAGGGCGCTATACATCATCGGCTCACATGTCCCGAGAGGGTGGCTATGACATCATCGGCTCACATGTCACGGATAGGTGCTAGACATCATCGGCTCACATGTCACGGAGAGGGCGCTATGACATCATTCGGCTCACATGTCACGGAGAGGGCGCTATGACATATGCCATCGTCTCACATGTACACGGAGAGGGCGCTATGACATCATCGCTCACATGTGCGGAGAGGCGCTATTGACCATCATCGGTTCACATGTTCGTGGAGAGGGCGCTATGACATCATCGGCTCACATGTCACGGAGAGGGCGCTATGACATCATCGGCTCACATGTCACGGAGAGGGCGCTATGACATCATCGGCTCACATGTCACGGAGAGGGTGCTATGACATCATCGATCGGTCTCACATTTCACGAGAGGGCGCTATGACATCATCGGCTCACATGTCACGGAGAGGGCTATGACATCATCGGCTCACATGTACGGAGAGGGTGCTATGACATCATCGGCTCAACATGTCACGATAGGGCGGCTGATGACATCATCGTCTCACATTCACCGAGAGGGCGCATGACACTCAATCGGCTCACATGTCCGTGGAGAGGGCGCTATGACATCATCGGCTCACATGTCACGGAGAGGGCGCTATGACATCATCGGCTCACATGTCACGGAGAGGGCGCTATGACATCATCGGCTCACATGGTCGTGTAGAGGGCGCAAATGACATCATCGCTCACATGTCACGGAGGGTGCTATACATCATCGGCTTCACATGTCACAGGCTGAGTGGCGCTATGACATCATCGGCTCACATGTCCGAGAGGGCGCTATGACATCATCTGGCTCACATGTCACGGCGATAGGGCGCTATGACATCATCGGCTCACATGTCGCCGTAGAGGGCGCTATGACATCATCGGTCTCACATTTCCGGAGAGGGCGCTACGACATCATCGGCTCACATGTCCCGGAGAGGGCCTATGACATCATCGGGCTCACATGTCACGGAGAGGCGCTATACATCATCGCTCACATGTCACCGGAGAGGGTGCTATGACATCATCGGCTCACATGTCACGGAGAGGGTCGCTTATGAACATCATCGGCTCACATGTCCACGGAGAGGGCGCTATACTCATCGGCTCCACATGTCCCGGAGGGCGTCTATGACATCATCGGCTCACATGTCACGAGAGGGCTGGCTATGACATCATCGGCTCACATGTCACGGAGAGGTGCTATGACATCATCGGCTCACATGTCACGGAGAGGGCGCTATGACATCATCGGCTCACATGTCACGAGAGGGCGCTATACATCATCGGCTCACATGTCACGGAGAGGCGCTATGACATCATCGCTCACATGTCGGAGAGGCGCTATTACATCATCGGTTCACATGTCGTGGAGAGGCCGCTAATTGACATATCGGCTCACATGTCCCGGAGAGGGTCGCTATGACTCATCGGCTCACATGTCACGGAGAGGGCGCTATGACATCATCGGCTCACATGTCACGGAGAGGGCGCTTGAATCATCGATCGGCTCACATTTCACGGAGAGGGCTGCTATGACATCATCGGCTCACATGTCACGGAGAGGGGCGATGACATCATCGGCTCACATGTCACGGAGAGGGTGCTATGACATCATCGGCTCACATGTCACGTAGGGCGCTGATGAACATCCATCGTCTCACATTCACCGAGAGGGGCTGCTATGGCTCACATTCCGTGGAGAGGCGCTATGACTCATCGGCTCACATGTCACGGAAGGGGTGCTATGACATCATCGGCTCACACTGTCCGGTAAGATGCGCTATGACATCAAGCTGCTCACATTTCACGGATGGCGCTATGACATCATCGCTCACCATGCACGGAGAGGCGGCTATGCCGATCAGGCTACATGTCCGCAGAGAGTCGCTATATGACATCATCGGTCTCACATGTCGTGGGAGATGGCGTTCTATGACATCTCGGCTCACATTCCGGAGAGGCGCTATGACATCATCGCTCACATGTCACAGGGGAGGCGCTATGACATCAATCGCTCACATGTCACGGAGAGGTGCGCTATGGACATCATCGCTCACATGTCAACGGAGAGGGCGCTATGAATCATCGGCTCACAGGTCCGGAGAGGCACTAGAACATCATCGGCTCAGTGTTATGTAGTGTTGTTGTTTGAAGGTCCTGTTTCTAGCTTCTCGATTACTTCATGATTCATTGATGCACTGTGACAGTGTGATGTAATAAAATACCAAGCTCATGTAAGGTGTGTGAGTTGTATTTTTGTTTGGCAGGGACCTTGTGATGTCTTCACACCAATTCATTATCATGAAACGATTTGAGCATCCATGAGTCCTTCAAAGCCAGGGGTAGTACTACTTAACACCTGTAAGGTAGTGTATTTGGGGTTATGGGTCTTGTCTGCTACCCTACTGAAAATTCTACAAGCAAAGATGCCTGACCATGATACGGTTTTCCTCAACTCCGCCTACTGGTCCTACTTAAGATGAATGAATCATTCTGGATGAATGATTAATCTTGTGCCAATAGGAACGTTGATCTCTGTGCTTGTGTTGTCTTCTCAATGGCTTCCAGATGGTTCATTTATTTTTGTGCCTGTGGGAGTTGATAAACCTATTACCAATATCCTTGAGTATAAGCCTAGGTTTCAGCACAAAATGTGCTGTAAACCTACTCGGCTTTGTCTCCAGTCGAAAAAAACTAAAAGTGAACTCACCTTCTGACGCGACCCCCCCGGCCTCCATCACGGTCCGACACATCAGGTCTGGTCGTCACAGTCTTCTTGACGTCAGCCGCATCGGCACAGACTTGATTGGCAGCTTGCGGCTGAGTGTCATGGTGCTGCGACGTATCCGTGAGGGCCCTGCAGGCTATATACTTGGGGCGCTGGCAGCTTATACTCGCGGAGGGGCGCTGGCAGGCCTATATACACTTCGAGGGGGCGGCAGGCTATTACTCGAGGGGGCTGGCAGCTATATATCGAGGGCTGGCAGGCTATATACGACCTGGGCTGGCTATTACTCCAGGGGACTGTCAGGCATATACTCTTGGGGACTGGCTATCTATATACTCCAGGGGACTGGGCAGCTATCTACTCCAGGGCTGGCGGGCTATATACCCAGGGGACTGGCTGCTTATATCTACTCCAGGGGACTGGCTGGCTATATACTCAGGACGGGCTGCTATATACTCCGAGGGACTGGCTGGCTATTAATCCCGGGGACTGGCGGCTATATACGGGGGGGGGCTGTGACCAATGCTTTCCACCCCGCTCATACTCTCGTCATTAGTTTTTCCATTTTTTCCGTAAAATTTAGGGGTCTCGCTTATACTCTCGTAATATCGGTACATTATCTTATAGTCCGTAGATACGGTACATTATCTTATAGTCGCGTATATACGGTACATTATCTATGACTGAAATCTAAGCTTATGAGGTCACTTGTGCCAGGACTTTGACATCATCTTGAGTTAGTGAAGCCTTTTGAAGATATCCAGAGCGGTTTGGTAGCACCCATCACCATTGTGAATCAAGTGACCAGATGATTGGATGCCCATGAAGAACCTTCGATGTTGGGTATAATCATACCTTGTTGGTGTTGGTTGGGTTGAGTGGGTCTTATCCACCAACTACCTATTCATGTCCTACAAGTCACTGGCTATTGTTGTCCTTTCTCACTACTTACAACTGCTCTATTAGATTATGGGCATCGGGAATGATGGCACCTGGTTCATGGGAGGAGGTAAAGGGGGGGGGGGGGGGGGGGGGGGGTTTATCTACTGTTTTGGTGGTTGGGTTAATAATTCTCTTCCAGTAGTCATTGGGAGGTTCAGGCACTATTGACTTGTTTCAGTATATTTTTTGGGTGGGAGTCCCATGATGTTTGTCATGAGTCCTCACCACCTGTAGGGTCCAGAATTATTTCACTCTGTTGACCATGTCTTGTTTGTCCCTCAGAGAACACGAGTGGTTTAGCAGGACCGTCCCAGCTTACTACCTGTTCCCCGAGAGACCCCCCATCTTATGACCCAAACGTTATTGATGATGAAGCCGTCAAAGAAGTTTTGTGAAAATTTGAGTGCACGGAGTCTGATTTCATGATCACAGCCTGTACAGCGGGGACCCCCAGACCAGCTGGCCGTGGCGTCTCCACCTCATCAAGACAACTCGCAGGTCATGAACCATGCAGTTAGGTTTACCTCGCCTCCATTTCCTCCCACTGGATCCTTCTGATAAATGCACATGCATCCAGGGTCAAACCTCACCAGAGTCGGATCCGCCTTTATAGGCTGACGTCCTAAAGCCAGGAACCCCTGATCCCTCACACCACACACCTAAGCCCTGTCCGTGAAGAAAGCCTAATGCAACCTGGGATCCGCAGTCAGCAACCCCATGAAAGCATGGCCGAGTGTACAGAGCAATGAGCAGCTGATTTGGAATGGCAGGTGAGACCATTAGGGATAGGGCATTTCTGGTCCATAGCAAAGTTTTCGTCTGGGGGTCCCCTTATTCTTAGCTCCACTATGAATGGCGGAGCGAGGAGTCTATTGCTCCCTGCTCTACTGTAACGTAACTAATGCTTATGGAGATGTCATGTGGTCCCCATCTTCGAGTCACAAGGTTCTCTTCTACTTCTGATCTGATATTGACACCTTTCCTAGGGGAACCCAAGAATTACAAACCACCCTCTGAGGTAACCTTATCCAGTGCAATGCAGGAGCCCACCCACTCTAAATGGGCTTCATCTGCATAGAGAAACCTTCCCTCCATTAATTGTCTCCCAGCTGAGCATGTAATCACTACCCTCTCCATTACATTGAGTCCTGGTAGAGGTGGCACTACCGTGAGACCCTTGACCCCGCCATACTCTTATTACATTGAGTCCCTGGTCCATGGGTGCACTTACCTAGAATGCCTAACCTCTCCATTTCATTGTTGTCACCCAGCTCACATGTGTGCACCTACCATAAGCTCCCAACCCCCTACCTACTGTAATTACATTGTGGCCATGTGGTGCACTTACATCAGGACCCTATCACCCTCCATAAACCGTCCATTACATGCCATGTTCCATGGTGCCACTTTCCTGTAGACCCCTATTCCCTTCTCAATTACATTGTGTTCATTCACCTACGAGCAGACCCATATCCCCCCTCCGTACTGGGCAGTACATATGACCTTGTCCACGTGTACACGTAGCATTAGACCCCTTCCCTTTTTTGTTTTAGATACGCAGCCCCCGCCCCCACCAATGGTTCCACTAATGATACATTGTGGAGCTTCAAGCCATCCGTTCCCCCGCTGTGCCTCCCCAGTGTAGACCCCTTATCATCTCCGGGTACGCGGAAGAATCGTGACCTGGACTTAGGTGAAGATAACCTGCAGCTCTACCAGGTGATAATTCCAGTTATCTGCTGGACTTCAGACATCGACTACTTCCTGAGCTCTTCCTGTTAGTCGAGACATTTCTAGGCACTAAATTTGAGTGATGCCCTTTCCTATGTCACTGTTCACACACTTTTGTCTCATAGTTGATTTAGTGTCTGCCTTGAATCATCTTTTCAGTAACACTTCCGAGGGCGTTTTTATTCAGGGGTGGGTAGGTAATTCTGGGGACCTAAGTGACTGTTTCCCTAGGAGGCCTCAGCTTGGCTCCCGGACCTCGTGTGTGTCTAGGGCTCTGGGTGGCTCCTGTATTGAGAAGGAGACCTCAAGACTACTAAAAAACCTATCCCATCAGTCCCAGCTTGGCTAAAAGCAGTGGGGTCCGCAGGTTCCTAACACCAACAACCGGTTTCCTATGGTAGCGGTCTGACCGTATTCTCAGGATATCCCACCGCGTGGTTACTGGAGAGTCACGATAATTGGGTGAATGTATCCATCAAACTAAATCTTACACAAAGGGTTTCGAGCAGGTTCGTGACCTTGATAATGATTTCTACATCCCTGACATCTTCACCTCTTTCGTTCCGCAGATGAAGTCTATGGAGCAACAAGTCCGGCTTCCGACTACTCCGCAGACGCTCTTGTTCTGTTCACCGGTTTGCAAACCGACCCCGACTGAGCATAGATTCTTGTGAGCGCCGAATGCCCTTCCCAAGCGGATCCATGTTACGGCTCCATGTCTGGCTCCTTCTCCATGGGCAGTCCACGGATATGGTATCCACACCAATTGATTTCTTCGAGATGTTGCGCCAGCCTGATCACCACGCTGGCCCCTAGCCTGGGACACACCCTGTCCTGGCCGTAGTCATTATTGTCCTTGCCACTTTTAAAATAGTTTTGGATTGTGATTGTCAAATTTTTATATTTAAGATTCTCAGCTAGCTTCTGAGAAAATATCTGATTTTTAACCCAGAAGGGATATGCTGTGACGTCTGCCAATAATCTGTTTATTCTTGTTGGCCCAGTGCCAATCCATGGGGGTAGACTGGTTTGTAACAGAACATGACAATCAGTAGTATATATGTAGAACTATGCGCCTGCCCTGGCTTCTCCCATCTTTATGTTTGCTAATATAAGTTCCACAAAGGAGAGCCTCACCACCCAATAGAAACCCTGCAGATGATAGACAATCCAAGAGTTAGCTAAAAGGTGAGAGAGTTACAAACACCATATCCTTGGACTCAATGAAGTCCAACGACAGCCCAGAGAAAGCTCTTGATTTTTACTATTGCTCCTTCCCTTCTCGTCCCACCACCAAGCCATAATTAGCTCTGAGATTTTTGTGGCACCAACACCAGACTTGAAGGCAGGGTCATGTAAACAGGCTGGTACACAGTAACTGTCAAAGGTGTCTTATTTTTTGCAGAATAGCTAAAATTATACCTGTCCTGATTTCGCTGTCAGGAAGACCCTCCCTGAGAACTATGATACACTGGGGTGGACAGGGGTTATGTCAAGGAGATGGAGGTTTAACAAACACCACACTTCTCTAGCTAAGCCCAACCCCGCCCTAGGGTCACGTTGATCTTTATTAATCCTATCTTTCTTTCCACCAGCAGGGGTCCCCACCAGGGGCAAGTTAACCTATGGCCTCAGGTAGCTCCAACTCCATTATCAGGGTTCAGTGGCCATCCCAAGTCAGTATGGTTGTGATCACTACAAATAACCTTATATGACTACTGGAGCTTCAGAGTTTAGTTTCATTCCCTGCCCCAGTCTAAGGTCTTTATTTCATTGGCTCAAAAGGGGCCAGAAAACACTGCAGAGTTTTCTATCACGTATGGAGGATTTGAAAACAAAATTTAGAGGACAACCCCTTTAAGATTAAAAGTGGTTTTCTGCTTCTGAAGAAGTGGTCAGCCCTCATTCCTTGGCTCTTTCCAGTTCCACTTGCATGGAATGCATCATGACGACTAGCCAATCCCGGGTTTTATACGTCTTTTCTGATGCTCATTCAGACCGGGATTGGCTTCGCAGTCGCGTGCAGAGGTCCTATGGTTATAAAAAAAAAAAAGAAGAGTCCCTTTAAAGAATCAGAAAACCACTTTAAAATAGATATTAAAAAATAATATATTTTAAATAGTTATAAAAATATTTCCTTAACAATAAAATTTTTTGGAGTTTGTGGCATTTACTCGCACGTGTAGAGTGCGACAAATCCACCAACACACCACAAACCCACACAGCTGGGCTGTCTTACATAGAACTAGAAGATCTGACAAAGACCAGTTTCCCATCTTGTAGTGGTTTTTTTGTGTTTTTTTTTTTTAGTATTTGAGTGATCTTTAGACGAATATGCGCTGATTCTATGACGGGCAATTTTTACTAGAACTGGAAAGTTTTATTATTTTATTAGATGTTTATCCTACGATGAAGCCGCCTATTATTTTTCTCTGTCCGATAAAAAAAAAAAAAGGCAGAAACGAAAAACCTTAGAGAATTTTATTCAACACTATAGAAGAGTTTTTTCGTAGCAGTATGAGATAATCACCTGTTAAAAAAAATGTTTAAAAAAAAAAGTTGATCTGCTCTCTGTGTCTTTGTCCGCCGTCTTGTGTTTTGCACTTAAGAGGTCTGTCGTTCGCCGCTTCCCGTTAAAGTATACCCCTTTAAAGAGGCCTCCCTTGCCCATCAATGTGTTAATGCAGCTTAACCAAAAGTCCTTGCATGGTCTTGAAGCTAGAATGTTCAATGATGAATGGAACCCACTCCTATAGATGGACCCCCCCTTTTATTTAACAAACCATGCCAGGTTCCGTGGAGGTCCTGAGGGGTGAATCCCCGCTTGGGACACTTGGCCCGTGATGAACCCCAAAACATCTGATTTTAGTATTCACATGATCAGAACCACCTATAACCACAGCATTTTCAAAAAGATCTAAGTGTCTTAATTGAACAGAAAAGAGGCCCAGCGACCCCACAACAAACAAATCAAAGGCCCCTCTGCACTTTTTGATGGCGTTCCTGAAAAGAATACTCCCCTCCTCCTCAATTGATCCACCATCATTTCCGTTTTGGCGCTGCTCTGGGTCCTCGGTGGTTTCTACTTCTGGTTTTCCTGTCAGTGCACAGAAGTGCCACTTAACTAACCACTGGCTGAGATGCTCACATTGTGGCTCCTGGTTTGACTGAGTGTCATTGATTGGAGGGTCAAGGACAGTAGAGACCAATGAAGGCCTCAGATGAATATTGAATGAATGATGGCGGGCGGGCTGTTTGAAGGGGAAAAAAATTCAAACCCCTTTCTGGCCCATTAACAAACCAAAGCCCACTGGATTTCCTCAAATCAAAGACATGGATGATGAGGGCGGTTTGCGATTTTTGGTTTGGTCATCATAGATGAAGACATAGTTACCAAGCAGATGTCCCATTGCAGCCCCCTTTTAATACGACTGTTATAGGGGGGTGATCACTAACGACATTGATCTCTGATCTGGAAGTCCAAAACATGTTCCTTGACCGTTGGGACCTCACATGTTGGGTTCTAAAAGTTGGCTACGTGGAACTCAGTTTTGAGGGCAGATGTAAGTTTTGATGTCTTGGGTGTAAGCAAGTGGTATACAGAGGCAGGGCATGGGGGGGGGGGGGGGTTCTGTGGGGACAGATATTTTGTATTTGAGCCTACTACAATGGCTTGACGAGTAGATCTGTTTAGATGAATAATCATGGAGTAAGAGGGTAGATGCTAGTATATACAGGATGTATTGGGACGGTAAAGCCCAAGAAGATACATGTACATGGATGAGGTCCGACTTTAGGGACCGCACCCACTACTCACTGTAGGTCTGTAGGGACTGTATAAGCAATGGCCCATTGACCCTCCCCCCCTTATTCATAGCCAGGGGACTGTGAGATGTGTGAGCCACCAGGAGCCTGGCCCTTCCATTATCAGTAATTGGGGGGAGGGGGCGGTCCCCAATGTTGGACGCTCTTGACATTTGTTTCACTGTGGATACATAAATGTATGGGTGAGTAGTCAATGGAGGTCCTGATCAACACCGAATTGAAAGGGGGCGGTAGTACAGGGCTGGATGTGAAGGTTCAAGCTCCTCTGATGTGTATACAGCCCATGCGAGTCTATGCCGGCATCTCAATACAGATGACAACTAACCACCCACATGTAGTTTACGGTTACAATTTATAACCTTGAGGAGAGCTACATACACAACTAAGAGATTTGTTCTACATGGTTACTTTTTTTTGTTGTAAAATTGTTTGCAACAAAGAAGAATTTGACACCTTTTAAGTGCAGCTCGAGTTACAACCCTGGAAGGGGGGGGGAGGGGGGGGGGGGGGGGAACAAAAGGGGCCATCGGCTCACATGTCACGGAGAGGGCGCTATGACATCATCGGCTCAAGTGTCACGGTAGGGGTGGGTGTTGGAAGGTCCTGTCTTCTATCTTCTCGAATACTTCATGATGTCATTGATGGCACGGTGACAGTGTGATGTAATAAACAAGCTCCTGTTAGAGTGGTGTGAGTTGTATTTTTGTTTGGCATGGACCTCGTGATGTCATCAAACCAATTCATCATCATGAAACGATTGACCATCCATGAGTCCTTCAAAGCCAGGGGTAGTACTACTGTACACCACGGTAGGGAGTGGTAGTTGGGGTTATGCTACCTACTGAAAAGTTCTACAAGGCAAAGGTGCCTGACCATGAAGTTTTGGTTGTTACTCAACAGCCTCCTACTGGTCCTACGTAAGATGAATGAATAATTCTGGATGTATGATTCAATCTTGTGCCAATGAGGTAGAACGTTGATCTTCTGGTGCTTGTGTTGTCTTCTCAATGGCTTCCAGATGAGGTTCATTTTGTGCCTGTGGGAAGTTGTAGAAACCTCTTACATTATCTAATGACTGAAGATCTAAGCTTTATGAGGTCATTGTGCCAGGACTGTGACATCATCTTGAGTTAGTGAAGCCTTTTAAAGAGTATCCGAGAGCTGTTGGTAAGCACCTCATCAACAGTGTGACATCATTACCAATGATTGGATGCCCATGAGACCTTCGATGTTGGGTATAACATATCTTGGTGGTGGTGGTTGGGTTATTGGGTCTTATCCACCAACTACCTATAATGTCCACAAGTCACTGGCTATTGGTGCTCATAATCGCCAACTACTGCTCCTATCAGATGATGGGAATCCTGGAATGATGGCACCTGGTGCCAATGGGAGGAGGTAAAGGTTTATCTACTGGTTGTGGTTGGGTTGAATAATTCTCTTCCAGTAGTCATTGGGACCGTTAGGATCTTTTGACTTGTTTCAGTGATATTTTTGGTCGGATTCCCATGATTTTAGTCAATGAGTCCATCCCCACCTGAGGGTCCAGGATGAATATTTCACTCTGTTGACCATGTCTTGTTTGTCCCTCAGAGAACACGAGTGGTTTAAGCAGGACCTTCCCAGCTACCTGTTCCCCGAAGACCCATCGTATGACGCCAACGTTATTGATGATGAAGCCGTCAAAGAAGTTTGTGAAAAATTTGAGTGCACGGAGTCTGAGTTCATGAACAGCCTGTACAGCGGAGACCCCCAGGACCAGCTGGCCGTGGCGTACCACCTCATCATAGACAACCGCAGGATCATGAACCAGGCCAGTGAGTTCTACCTCGCCTCCAGTCCACCCACTGGATCCTTCATGGATGAAATGCACATGCATCCAGGGGTCAAACCTCACCCAGAGCGGATGCCGCCTTTAATAGCTGACAGTCCTAAAGCCAGGAACCCCCTGGATGCCCTCAACACCACCAAACCTAAGCCCCTGGCCGTGAAGAAAGCCAAATGGCACCTGGGGATCCGCAGTCAGAGCAAACCCCATGACATCATGGCCGAGGTGTACAGGGCAATGAAGCAGCTGGATTTTGAATGGAAGGTGAGAACGTGACGGGATATGTCATTTCTGGGGCCCGTAGTAAAGTTCTGTCTGGGGGTCCCTTATTCTTAGCTCCACTATGATGGCGGAGCGAGGAGTCTATTGCTCCCTGCTCTACTGTAACTTTAAACTATATTGGCTTATGGAGGATGTCATTGTGGGTCCCCATCTTCTGAGTCACAAATGTTCTCTTCTACTGTCTGATCTGATATTGATCACCTTTCCTAGGGGAACCCAAAGCAAATTACACCCTCTGAGGGTAACATTATCCAGTGCAATGCAGGAGCCCACCCACTTACATGGGGCTTCATCTGACATAGATAAAACCTGTCCCCCTCCATTATATTGTCTCCCAGCTGAGCATGTATCACTTACCCTCTCCATTACATTGAGTCCTGGTAGAGGTGGGCACCTACCGTGAGACCCTTGACCCCCGCCATACTCTTTATTACATTGAGTCCTGGTCCATGGGTGCACTTACCTAAGATGCCTAACCCTCTCCATTTCATTGTGTCACCCAGCTCAGCATGTGTGCACCTACCATAAGACTCCCAACCCCCTACATACTGTATATTACATTGTGTCCATGTGTGCACTTACATCAGGACCCCTATCACCCTCCATACCGTCCATTACATGCCCATGGTCCATGTGTGCACTTACGGTAAGACCCCTATCACCTTCCATTACATTGTGTCCTGGTCTTGGTGTTCACCTACGATAACACCCATATCCCCCTCCATACTGGGCATTACATAGTGACCTGGTCCACTTGTACACTTGGCATTAGACCCCTATGCCCCTTGTTGGTTCTACGCAGCCCCCAGTCGATGGTCCACTAATGACATTGTGGGAGCTTCCAAGCCCTTCCGTTCCTCACGCTGTGCCTCTCCCCAGGTGGTTAACCCTTATCATCTCCGGGTACGACGGAAGAATCCTGTGACTGGAAACTATGTGAAGATGAGCCTGCAGCTCTACCAGGTGGATAATCGCAGCTATCTGCTGGACTTCAAGAGCATCGACGGTACGTCCTGAGCTCTTCCTGTTAGTTAGAGACATTTCTAGGCATTAAATTGAGTTGAGGTCCCTCTCCTATGTCAACTGGTCACACACTTTTTCTCACTATTAATTTAGTTTCTGCCTTTTGGAAATCATCTTTTCATGTAACAATTTCCGAGCTTTTATATTCAGGGGTGGGTAGGGTAATTTCTGGGGACCTAAGTGGATTTGTGCCTAGGAGGCCTCAGCTTGGCTCCAGGACCTCGTGTGTGTCTAGGGCTCTGGGTGGCTCCTGTATGGAGAAGGAGACATCAAGACTACTAAACCTATCCCATCAGTCCACATCTTGGGCTAAAAGCATTGGGGTCCAGCAGGTTCCTAACACCGGGTTCCTATGGTAGCGGGTCTGACCGTATTCTCAGGAATATCCCCACAGCGGTGGTTACTGGAGAGTCACGATAAGTTGGGTGAATGTATCCCATCAAACTAAATCTTACACAAAGGGTTTCCAGCAGGTTCTTGACCTTGATAATGATCTTCTACATCCCTGACATCTCACCTCTTTCGTTCCGCAGATGAAGTCATGGAGCACAAGTCCGGCTCCTCTACTCCGCAGCGCTCTTGTTCTGCAGCCGGTTTGCACCGACCCCGACTGAGCATAGATTCTGTGAGCGCCGAGTGCCCTTCCCAAAGCGGATCCATGTACGGCTCCATGTCTGGCTCCTTCTCCATGGCCAGTCCACGGATAGGTAGTCACACCATGGATTTCTTCGAGATGTGCGCCAGCCTGATCACCACGCTGGCCCGCTAGCCATGGGACACCCTGTCCTGCCGGAGTCATTAATGTCCTTGCCACTTTAAAATAGTTTGGATTGTGATTGTAGAATTTTTATTTAAAGGGATTCTCCAGCTAGATGTGAGAAATATCTGATTAATAACGCAGTCAGGCAGGGATAGGCTGTGACTGCTGCCATATCTTTTATCTTGGTGGCCCAGTGCCAATCCATTGGAGGTAGACTTGTTGTAACAGAACAGGACATCAGTAGTATAGATGTAGACTATGCGCCTGCCATGGCTTCTCCCATCTTTATGTTTGCTAATAATAAAGTTCCTCAAGGGAGGAGCCTCACCACCCAATAGAAAACCTGCAGATGAGTAGACAACCCAAGAGTTATGTAAAAGGTCTAGAGAGGTTACCAAACACCATATCCTTCTGACTCAAATGAAAGTCCAACATCAGCCCAGAGAATCTCTTTGATATTTACTATTGGGCTCCTACCCTTCTCTGTCCCACACCAAGCCATATTAGCTCTGAGATTTTGGTGGCACAGCAACAACCCAGACTTGAGCAGGGTCATGTAAGACAGGCTGGTTACAACAGAACATGTCAAAGGTGTCTTATTTTTTGCAGAAGAGCTAAAAATTATACCTGTCCTGATTTCCTGTCAGGAAGACTCCTCCCCTGAGGAACTTTATGATTAGCAAATGGGGTGGACAGGGAGTTATGTCAAGGAGATGGAGGGTTTAACAAACACCACATACTTCTCTAGCTAAAGCCCGACCCCAGCCTGAGGGTCACGTTGATCTTTAGTATCTCCATCTTCTTTCTTTCCCACCAGGCAGGGGTCCCCAGCCAGGAGGCAAGTTAAGCCTATTGCCTCAGGTAGCGCCAACTGCATTATCAGGGGTGCAGCCAAATCCCAATGTCAGTATGGGTGTGAGGCACTACAAAATAACCTGATATATGACTACTGGAGAGCTCAAGAGTTTAGGTTCATCCCTGCCACCAGTCTAAGGTCTTTATTTCAATTGGCTCAAAGGGGCCAGAAAACACTTCAAGAGTTTTCTATCACATATTGAGGATTTTGTAAAACAAAATTTAGATGGAGAACCCCTTTAGATTAAAATGGGTTTTCTGATTCTGAGAGAAGTGTTAGCCCTCAGTCCTTGGGCTCTTCCAGTTCCATCTGCATGGAAGTGCATCATGACGACTACGCCAATCCCTGGTTTTAGACGTCGTCTGATGCTCATTCAGACCGGGATTGGCTTCGCAGTCGCATGCAGAGGTCCTATGGTTAATAAAAAAAAAAAAAAAGAAGAGGTCCCTTTAAGAATCAGGAAACCCCTTTAAAACAGATATTTATAAAAATTATAAAAAAATATTTCTTTAACAATAAAATTATTTTAGGAGGTTGCGTAATTTAACTCAGGCAACGTGTAGAGTGCGACAATCCGCACCGAAACACCACAAACCCCAAACAGCTGCTGCTTACAATAGAACTAGAAGATCTGGACAAAGACCAGTTCCCATCTTGTAGTGGTTTTTTTTGTGTTTTTTTTTTTTTAGTATTTGAGTCTTTTAGACAGAAGATGCGCTGATTCTATGACGCAGCTAATTTATTACTAGAACTGGAAAGTTTTATTTATTTTATTATATTATAGTCCTACGATGAAGAGCCGCCTATTATTTTTCTATGTGCACGATAAAAAAAAAAAAGGCAGAAACGAAAAACCTTAGAGAATTTTATGCAAACAATAAGAGAGTTTTTTCAGTAGAGTATTAGATAATCACCTGTTAAAAAAAAATGTGTAAAAAAAAAAAAGTTGATCTGCTCTCTGTGGTCCTTTTGTCCGCCGTCTTGTGTTTTGCCACTTAAGAGGTCTGTCGTTTCGCCGCCTTCCCTTTAAATAGACCCCTTTAAAGAGGCCTCCTAGTGCCAATCAATGTGTTAATGCAGCTTAACCAAAAAGTCCTTGTAATGGTCTTGAGAAGCTTAGAAGGTTCAATGATGAATGAGGAACCCACTAATATATGATGGACCCCCCCCTTTTACCATGCCAGGTTAAGTGGAGGTCATTGAGGGTGAAATACCCCTCTTGGGACACTTGGCCAGTGATGAACCCCAAAAACATCTTGATTTTAGTATCACATGATCAGAACCACCTTATAATGTCCACATCATTTTCAAAAAAATCTTAAGTTGTCTTAATGGAAACAGAGGCCCGCGACCCCACAACAAAAAAATCAAAGCACCTCTGCACTTTTTGATGGGCGTTCCTGAAAAGCAATACTCCCCTCATTGATCCACCATCATTCCCGTTTTGGCGCTGCTCTGGTCCTCGGGGTGGTTTCTACTTCCTGTTTCCTGTCAGTGCACAGGAAGTGCCACTTAACTAACCAATGGCTGAGATGCATCAACATTGTGGCCACTGGTTGACTGAGTGTTCATTGATTGGAGGGTCAAGACAGTAGAGACCAATGAGGGACTCAGATGATATTGAAAGTGGAATGATGGCAGGGCGGGGCTGGTGAGGGGAAAAAAATTCAACCCCTTTACTGGACCATCTATACAACCAAAGCCCACTGGATTTCCTTCAAATCAAAGACATGGATGAAGGTGGGGTTTTGGAGATCTTTGGTTTGGTCATCATAGATTGAAGACATAGTTACCAAGCAGATGTCCCATTGCACCCCCATTTTACCGTACTGTATATAGGGGGGTGATCACGTAACGATCATTGATCTCTGATCTGGAAGTCAAAAACATGTTCCTTGACCTTGGACCTTCACATGTTGGGTTCTTAGAAAGTTGTCTAAGTGGAGAACCTCAGTTTTGAGGGCAAGATGTAAGTTTTTAATGTCTTGGTGTAAGCAAGTGGTATACAGAGCAGGCATGGGGGGGGTATGTGGGGGCAGATAGTTTTGTAGTTGAGCCTACTACAATGGGCTTGACTAGTAAGATATGGTTTAGATGAATATCATGGCGTTAGGGTAGATGCTAGTATATACAGTATGTATATGGGACTGTAAAGCCCAAGATAAATAAATGTATCATGGGATGAGGGTTCCGACTTTAGGGACCCCCACTACTCACTGTAGGTCTGTAGGGACTGTAATGAAGCAATGGCCCATTGACCCTTCCCCCTTATTCATAGCCAATGGGACTGTGGAGATGTGTGACCACCAGGAGCCTGGACTTCCATTATAGTAATTGGGGGGGAGGGGGCGGTCCCCAATGTGGGGACCTCATTGACATTTGTTAACTGTGGATACATAAATGTAATGGGGTGAGTAGTCAATGGAGGTCCATGATCAACACCGAATTGAAAGGGGGCGGTAGTAAGGGTCTGCATGTGAAGGTTCAAGCTCTCCGATGTGTATACAGCTCCCATGCAGAGCTATGCACATCCGCAGATACAGATTACACCACCCACATGTAGTTTACGGTTACAATTTATAACCTTGGAGGAGCTACATACACAACTTAAGAGATTTGTTCTACAATGGTTACTTTTTTTTTGTAAAAATTGTTGCAACAAAGAGAATGTTGACACCTTTTAAGGGCATCTCGAAGTAAACCCAGTTAGTTTCCCCTCAAAGGGGCAAGAGAAGAAGTATACATCAGTGTGATACCTTTTATATAGTGAGGGGAAGGGTATTTGGGGGATTCCTTACACAAGGCTTATAAGGAATATCAACTTGATTTTGTCAAGTGTTTGAAGCCGCTTTAAGTTTTATGTAATTGACTACTATTAAGCAGGGGCAGAGCTGTGTGCATGGTGGTAGTCCCGCCCCTGCAGAGGTCTGAGTAGCCCATACTACAGCATAGTCTACCGTGTAGCCCCCAGACAATGCTCAGGTGGCCATTGTTCTTGTTGTCATTGTGTCCGTCTTGTCCCCTGTACAGATGTTTGTTTCCATTCATGTTAACCCTTTATGACAATCTTGTAAACCCTCGTGTCACGTCATAGTCAGTGTTGAGTGTTAGGACTGTGAGATACTACAGTGTGCAATACAGACGCAGGAGCTTTACTATTGATTTGTAGAATTTTTTTGTATTCCGGATTTTCCACCCTAGATTGCATTTATCAGGATGATCTGCGATTCATCTCAATAAACCAGTGTGAACACGTCCCGACGCCTCGTCTCTTTGTTACAAATGTCTCAAAAATGTCACACAAACGTCTCAAGTCATTTCTTTCTATTTTCTAAGTTTTGCTTAAAGTAAACCTACCACCATGGATATACCTATTAAGGTAGATCCAGTGGTAGGTTCCTCTAATGTATAGATGTAGAGCACTTTTTAGGGCTAATTCTTCTGTGGCCGATAACTTTCATAAACTTTACTTTGCCAAATATTCAAATTATCTAAAGAGGCTACTGGGGCGTGGAGTAGCCGGAGCTCTAGTAGCCTCTTGTGTTCCGCCTACCCCGAGATCTTCAGCTCCTGGTAGCTGCGCGCACTCGTCTGCGCACCTGGTTTCTGCGCATGCACAGAAGTACCGGATTCAGAGCAGAGGCTGCGCAACCTGCATTCTGCGCATGCACAGAAGTACCGGATTCAGAGCA
>WNYA01001485.1:45801-56525 GCA_019512145.1 Engystomops pustulosus
GGCATGGCACGAGACGTATATAAGGTATACAAGGCATGGCACGAGACCTATATAGGTATACAAGGCATGGCACGAGACCTATATAGGTATACAAGGCATGGCACGAGACCTATATAGGTATACAAGGCATGGCATGAGACTTATATAGGTATACAAGGCATGGCACGAGACGTATATAAGGTATACAAGGCATGGCACGAGACGTATATAGGTATACAAGGCATGGCACGAGACGTATATAGGTATACAACGAGCGACACCAGAGGTTTACAAGGAGTGATACGAGATATATACAAGGCACAACAAAATAACTACAATATTGAACGTTTTTAATAGATTTTTTATTTACCTTGAATTTTTTTCTCATTTTCCCCTCCTTGGCTTTACTGTCCTTGTGTCGGATCAACTCATTGGAAGTTTCCAGATCAACACTGGATGAGCGGAAGACAAAGGGTTACTTAATGTATAACCATCAATCATTAACATTGTAACATCTGAGCAATTCTGTGTCAGAAGAGATAAACTATCCTTAAGGGGTGTCTTCACTAGATAATCCGGTCATGTGGATGTCCAATCTATGTACTGTATAAGGCTCTTCATTCTCATGATCGGAGGCAGGGGGGTTGGGGGGGATGGCCTTTCAACATATCCAAATATGTCCCTGCATAGATAGTGCTCAGGACACACAATGCTACTCAAGTTTACAAAATCCCTACGCTCAACTTCTATGGAGCCCACTCTGCCCCAGTCTACACAGTAAAGCAGCCAATGACTTTCCACAATACTTCCCTACTTGCTCTTCACAGTTTCATGATTCCCGCACCTGAGGAACACCATCAAAGCAGCAAAAATAGTCCCAGGTACCAGCTGTCACTTTAAAATAAGGCTTCTGTGACAGGCAACAAGTTACTGGCTGTCTGGGACTGGGCAGGAAGATACCTGGAGTTCATCTTTCTGGTGGCTGCTGATGATGGCCCATAGAAAGGGCTCCGAGTTTGCCCACCTCTGGCACCAGTGCCATAGGTTAGCCACACTGCCATAGAAGAGGCAGCCTGGAGGATTGATGGAGATGGACAATCACCAAAAATTCTTTAGGTGAAGATAGGAAACAGTATTAATTGCTGAGTGTAAGAAGCCTGAGGTTATGAAAATCCTTCTTAAACACAGCAGTTGCAGCCGTGGCTCAATGTCCTCCGCTTTATATAAGGACTGCATAGACAGGCAAGTGCAGCCTGTTGTGGCTCAATGTTCATCCCTACTGCTTTTATATAGACTTTCTAATTAGGGGGACAGCAGGCAGCATGTGGCCTCTTTTTCATGTCCTGCTGCTCTAATTACCACTCCCATAGGGGACAGCAGTTTGCAGCCTGTGGCTCAATGTTTCATCCTCCTGCTTTCTAATAGGGGGACTCTCCATAGACAGGGCAGTGCATTTCCTGTGGCCTCAATGGTATTGTCATGCTTTTCTAGGATATGTGGGACTCTCATAGCACCCCAAGCGTGCAGCATTGTGGCTCGTGGTCATGCTCCCTGCTTTCTATATATAGGAATTTCTAATAGGAAGGCCAGTGCGCCTGTGGCCAAATGTTCCATTACCTCCTGTTTCTATATTAGGGACTCTCATAACCAGGCAGTTGCAGGCATGGTCTGGGCTCAATGTCATGATATGATTTTCATATTAGGAATCTCATAGACAGAACTGCAGGGCCGTGGCTCAATGTCATTCCTCTGTTTTTCTAATAGAATCTCAAAGCAGCCAAAGTGCAGCCCTCGGCTCTATGTTCATCCTTCCTTGATTTCTATAGAGCACTCTCATAGGACAGCAGTGCAGCCTGTGGCTCCATGGTCATGCTCATGGTGCTTTTATTATAGGGACTGTCATAAGAAGCAGTTTGGCCAGCCTGTTGGCTCAAGTTCATCCTCCTGCTTTATATATTAGACTCCCATAGACAGCAGTGCAGCCTGTGGCTCAATTGTTCATGCTCCTGGATTTGCTATAGAGACGCTCATAGGGACAGAAGTGCAGCCGGTGGCCTCATGTTCATGCTCCTTGCTTTCTATATAGGAATCTCTAGGACAAGCAGTTGCAGCTGTGGCTCAAGTTCATGCTCCTGTTTCTATATAGACTCTCATAGACAGCAGTGCAGGGCTGTTGGACTTCAAGGTTCATGCTCATTGCTTTCTTATAAAGGGGGACTCTCATAGACACAGTGCAGCTGTGGCTTCAGTGTCATGCTCCTGCTTTTATAAGACTATCAAGACAGGCAGGTGCAAGGCTGCGGCTCTATGTCATGCCTCCTGCTTTCTATAGAGGACTCTCACAGGGACAAGCAGTGGCAGCCTGTGGTCTTCTCAAATGTTCAATGGCTCCTGCTTTTCTAGTCGAGACTGTCATAGACAAGCAGTGCAAGGCTGTGGCTCAATGTGCATGCTTCCGCTTTCTAAAGACTTCATGGACAAGCAGTTGCCAGCCTGTGGCTTTCAATGTTTCATTGCTCCTGCTTTTTCTATAGAGACTCGTATAGACAGCCAGTGGCAGCGTGGCTATATTGTTCATGCTCAGCTTTTCATATAGGACTCCCATAGACAGCAGTTTGCAGCCTGGTGGCTCAATGATGTCATTGCTCCCTTGCTTTCTAATAGACTCTTCAAAATTTTTTTTCAAAATTTTCAATAGGAGGGGTTTCCCCCGCCCCGCCAACCCTAAAGACTGCGCCGACAATTAAAAAGACTCACCCGTACAACAAAAAGAGAATGGAACACTCAGGCTCAAACCGCAGCAAAGTGTGTAATAAGCTGGTTTCCCTCCGTTAGGCCACCACCCGACTGACTTCAGCCCAGGTTTAAAAAAAATTATAGCGTGCACCTACTGTGTTGCACATGTGTGAAAAAATTATTAAAAAATAAAAATAAAAAAATAATTAGGCAAACAAGCGTTGGCAGCTGTGGATTATGTTTCATGCTCCTGGCGTTTATATTATAGACTTTCATAGACAGCAGTGCAGCCTGTGGGATCTTGTTCAGTGTACGCCTGTTCTATATAGACTCCCATAGGGGACGCAGTGCGCCTGTGGTTCAGTGTATTTAGTGCTCTAGCTTTCTATTATAGATTTCCATCAGACCAGTTAGTGCAGCCTGTGGTCCTAAATTATTCAGCTTCCTGACCTTCCATGCAGTTATTGCAGACAGTTTAAGTCCCAGCATGGACAACATTTTTAATATTGAGCTCATCAACGGCCTTTCACACAACTGATTCAAGACACAAAAGAACACACAACAAAATTAACAAGACATCACCAAAGCAATCTTTAGGCGCTGCTGTGGGGAAACCTGATATAGCCCCCATATCTCCGGTGAACCTCCATATATTTAACCCCAATATTGATATCCAAAAGTTTGAGGGGAATTCCCACCAAACGTTGCAGGGCCTACGCCATAGCTTACCAATTTCCTTGGGAATCCCGAGCCAACATTCTCTCCTGCCGGCACCACTCCGTTTTCCGGTAGAACCCACCGTCTCACCGCTCTGCAAGGAAGGGATATATTTTTCGACTTGAAGTCTTCTAGAATATTGAGGAGGTACAACCATGCGTCTCCTTGCCCGTTATCTAATCGACAATTCATGATGACCAAGAGTAACGCAACTGTATAAGGCGCGACGTTGAGGAAGATGGCACGACGTATATAGGTATACAAGGCACGGCACGAGCGATAGTTTTCAAGGAGGAGTATATAGTCAGCACGGCGAGACTATTAGGACAAGCAGACAGACGTTTATAAGATACAAGGCATGGCACACGAGGTATATAAGGTTTACAAAAGGCAGGCCGAGAAGATTATATAAGGTCTACAAGATAGGGCACAGGACGTATATAGGTATACAGATGCACGAGACTAATAAGGTTTACAACGGCACGAGGACGTAATAAGGTATACAAAGGATATGGCACGGAGGGGACGTATATTAAGGATGTTACAGAATGGGCACGAGACGAAGACGTATAAAGGTATTACAAGGCATGGCACGAGGACGTTATTAAGGTATACAAAGGGATGGGACGAGAGTATATAGGTTATACATAGGCATTGGCACGAGCTAGATAAGGTATACAAGGCATGGCGGAGGGGACGTATATAGGTTACGACAAGGCATGGCACGAGGACGCCGTATTTAGGTATACAAGGCATGGCACGGAAGGACGTTATATAATTTTTATAAGGTATACAAGAGCATGCACGAGACGTATTAAGTATACAAGGCATGCAAAGAGACGTATATAGGCTCTACAAGAATGGCCACGAGACGTTATATAAGGTATACAAGGCATGGCCGCGACGGAGATATAAGGTATAAAGGCATGGCACGAGACGTATTATAAGGGTATACAAGGCATGGCACGAGAGTATATAAGGTATTACAAGGCATGGCACGAGACGTATATAGGTAACAAGCATGGGCAAGGAGATCGTATATAGGTCTACAAGGCAGGCACACGAACGTATATAAGAGTATACAAGGCATGCAGAGACGTATATAAGGCTATACACGGCCATGGCAACGAGAACTATATAGGTATACAAGGCATGGCACGAGGCAGATCCTATTAGGTATACAAGGCATTGGCACAGTGAGACCTGAATAGGTTATATACAAGGCATTGGCCAGAGACCTATATAGCGTATACAAGGCCATGGCACGAGTTAAGTTATATAAGGTATACAAGGCATGGCACGAGACTATTAAGTATAGCTGCGAGACGTTGTATACAAGGCACGGCACGAGTGACGTTAGTATAAGGTATACAAAGGCATGGCAACGAGACGATCGTATAAGGTATACAAGGGCATGGCACGAGACGTATATAGGTTATACAACGGACAGGGCACGAGACGCCTTATAAGGTATACAACGAGCAACCACCGCAGACGTGTTTACAAGGAGTGATCCGAGATATATACAAGACACAACATAAATAACTAAATATTGAAACGTTTTTAATAGATTTTTTATGTTACCTTGAATTGTTTCTCATTTCCCTCCTTGGCTTTACGGTCTTGTGTCGGGATCAACTATTGGATGTCTTCCAGTAACACTGGATGAGCGGAAGACAACAAGGGGTTACTTAATGTATAACCATTCAATTAAACATGGTAACATCGAGCAATCTGTGGTCAGAAGAGGATAAATATCCTTAGGGGGTCTCTCCACTATGATAATCTTCTCCGGTCTGCTGGATGTCCAATCTATGACTGCTATAAGGCATCTTCTTCTCATGATCGGAGGCAGGGGGGTTGGAGGGGGATGGCCTTTCAACATATCCAAATATGTCCCTGCCAGAGATAGTGCCATCGGACCACACAATGCTACTCAAGTTTACAAAATCCCCTACGCGCAACTATATGGAGCCCCACTCGCCCCAGTCTACACAGTAAAGCAGCCAATGACTTTCCACAATACTTCCCTATTAGGACTTCAATATTTCAATATTTGGTGCTGGATGGATTTTCTGATAAAACTTTCCCATGAAAGAGGATTTCGAATTCCTTGATACTGATGATCCGTCTATAAGGTAGGTCAATGGTACCAGTTTGTGGGGGCCCAAAACTCAGGACCCGCTCTGATCCTCTGGCGCTGGATTGGGTCCAGCAGAACAGCAGCTCCTTCTCTGTGTTGTGGATGTGTTGTGTAACTGCAGTTCAGCTCTTAGTCACTACGATGGGACTTAAGCCGCATTTACAGGTCTGATCACTATGATTGGAGCAGTATTTCTGACTTAACAATGAGCAACGTGACAATGAGTATTTGAGGATAGAGTTGATAAAAATAAGGGGCGATGCTCAGGAACCCCACAACTTGGTGTCTCCGGGATCTAATCACAAATGTATTCAGCCATTCATCATTCACCAGCGCTATATTACTATTGTCCATCTGTTTCATATGCATCAGTCCTCTACAGAGGAAAAGAGGATTGGGTGGACCTTATACATCTTATTTGGGCCTGCGACTAGGTGTCATCATTTTGGAGGGAAGCGGTATCCCTCTGGTCTTAAAGAATCCTCTGCTTTATATCTATTTTTCGTCACTTTTGATGTGTATTGGTCCAGCGTGATGCTGTAGGAAAGTTGAGGCACTCGCCTCAGGCGGCACCCCTTCTGCTCGGAGGGAGGGGCGGTATTTTCAGATTTGGTCTTGGTTGTCTAAACTTCAGTAGCGGTCTCTGTAAAATAGACCTGAATGTGGTATGTCCTGAAGGAGCCGGATTCAGGGTCAGATCCACTCCGGCCTCTTCCTCCTCACCAAGTTCCTGCCATTGTGTGGGTCATGTAGAGTATGTGTACATCATATGATGCTTTATAAGTCTTATTTGTAGTGTGATCTCATATATATATGCTACCTGGACCCCTCATCATCACTCATCCGGGTTATTTTGTAGGGATTGGGATACAACTTTCCCTATTGGATTGTTGTTTTAATATTATGTTTATTTCCCTGTTTTGCTGTTGGATGCTGCACAAATTATTTTTGTTTGTACCTTATCAATAAAGCATGAAAAAAAAAAAATTGAAAAAATAAAGGGGCAACTGCCCCCTGTAGAATGATCACCTACCTGTAATGTCCATTAGCGACGGAGGATCTACTGTTGGGGTAGAGGCTCATAGAGCTGGAATAACTGATGGAATAGGTTTAGTTAGTAGAAGGACAAGTTATAGGTCATAAGGTAGAAGACTGGACTCCAACATGTGGTACTACAACTCCCAGCATGTAGGAAGTAGTGGAGTGCAGCAGCAGAGAGAACTGATTCATAAAAGTCCTCTTATCTTCTGGATAATTTGTATCAATGTAATGGGTTTTATAATATTGAGACCCTCCAATATGTAGAGGACATGGAGCTGCCTCTGCCTTCACCCAAGTCTGTATATAAAATCCCTTTAAATATATCATCCAGTAGTGGATAAATGTGGCTGAATTTTTTGCAGAAACAGCGCCACCTCTATCAATAGCTTGTGTCTGGTATTGCATCTAAAGTGAATAGACACATCTGTTGCCAGGTTTTACATCACATTCTGCTAAACCTGAACATTCCCTTTAAATCTTATGAAATGGAAAACCCTTTACAAACAGTACAGAACTTTCCATTTCTGAATTGATTTGGGGGGGGGGGGGGGGGGTATGCAAAAGAAAATAAACAATAAAAATACAAAAATTAGCAAAACTTTACCCGTAATCGTGATTAGCCTCTGTGACCTTTGAATAGAAAAACAAAACAAAACAAAATGTTTAGAATTTTTCTACAAACAGAAGGAATTTTCTGAAGATTATGGCCCCTCCAGAATGTGGCCCGACCCGTTCTATAAAGTGAGGGGAGGGGGGAGGATTCTACAAGTCACAAATATGAAAGTATTACTCTCTATAGGAACCATTAAAGGGGTCCTCCTCCTCCGGGTCTGTTCTCTGGGACCCCCAGCATGGAGCTCCTGAAGCATCACCCCCCATTACACACAATGGGGGGGAATTCATGAATCTGTCTCGGGCTTGGACAGTGCAACACCGTCACCACTCGTCCTGTGCCGCACCAGGTTCATCATCTGTCACAGTATAAGACAGTCCAGCGTTACCTTTAGATCCGCTTTTTGCAGGTCTAAACTGCCCACCACATTTTGGCACACAAAACTAATTTTCATATGGCCACGCCCACTTTCCCGAGGCCACGAGGTGATAACCATACTGTTGCAGTAGAATACTGTCCAGCTCTTCCTTTAGATCCGCTTTTAGCAGGTCTAAACTGCGCCCCACATCTTGGCGCACCCATCTTAATTTTTTGGCGCACAAAACTAATTTTCATATGGCCACACCCACTTTCACGGGGCCACGACCCTTTGTAGGACAAATCGGAAATCGGCCAAACAATGGTCTAAAACCCTTCAGAAATGTGCATTTTAGGCATTTTTTTTGGCGCGAAATATAAACCACATGTATGAGACTCCGCCCCCCAGCAGGTCACCTGACCTCATGGATGCCTCCATCTACAGTCTCTGGGCCGCTCACAGGGTCTAGAAGAAGAGAAAATTCATTATTACTAAAAAAAAAAAAAAAAAAGCGGAAAAAAAATGGGTGATGGGTGGGAGGAGTCTTGTCTATAATTCTAATGATGGTGTAGCGGCATTATTCATGTGTATGGGGAGGCGGTAATATCTATTATCCAAATATAACCACACTAATGTGGAATGGTATGAATGTCGGTATTATTTACGTGTTCAATAATCTGGTGAGATGAAGTGTATGAAATAAGGTATTTACAGTATGTGCACGGTATGGCGGGTTTATTGCCGTGTACAGAATTATATTATTACCGTATTTTTCGGACTAGAAGGTGCACAAAAAATCCTTTGATTTTTGTAGAAATCAAAAGGTGCGCCTTATAGTCCAGTGCGTACAGACAGCTGCCTTGTACTGTGCACAGGTCTGCCCCCTGCTGGTCATTCATCCTTATAGTCCAGTGTGCCTTATATATGAACCTAGACGTTTTAGCAGGCATTTATTGATGGTGCGCCTTATAATCCGGTGCGCCTTATAGTCCGAAAAATACCCTAGGCGTATTTAATAGATTAGTAATGGTTATGTAGTATTCAGGGATATGGACTGTGGCGTCATTTACAGATAACGGATAGTGGTTTAATTTCTGTGCATGGATTGGCGGTATTATTTATGGGTTCGGAATGGTTCTTAGGTGTATAGTATGTTCTTAAGCGTCTAGTATAGATTATAAATGTGTATGAATTGGTTGTGCTATGTATGTGCACGGAATGGTGGTACAATTGAAGGTATGGAATGACAGTATTATTTATATGTATGGAATGGAGTTACATATATGCAAAGGTTAGGGGTCAGGTCATCAATAAAGCTTGGGTGGAGATCACCACATTTTTAGGTCTGTACACAATGGGCTCCCCCCGGTGGTGGCTACAGGTAATGGATATTGTATGATGAAGGGAAGCAGCTCTATGGGCCCCATGTAACATGATCAGATTCCGTACATTATAATACTAATCTAGAATAATACCGCTACATAGTATCATCACAGACACCGCTACAATGTAACCTACTGGAGCTGAAGGGATTCATTTCATATCCGGACTCTTGCTTCCTTAGGATTTCTTCGTAACATAACATCTCGTCCGTCTCGTTCTCGCTGGAATGGGAAACATTTCTTATAAAGATTATAGAGATGCAGAAACCTTGGAGCTGCAGATCATCGCGCCGCAGGAGGTTTATTGTCATTACTAATTGACTTATTTTTATGGGGTAGGAAATGCCTTCAGTCCACCGTCACACAATGATTTGTCACAGGTCTCTTCTAATGTATAAAACTGACCTGCAATACCAAGCTTAACCACTATACAATGAGTGGCGCTGTGCTTGGTAAGCAGTGAAGAGACTGAAGAGCTTTTTCAGATACTACAGTCTCTCCAATCAGCGGTGCAGCGGTGACAATACATAAATCCCGGAATACCCCTTTAAGTTTATCCACCTTTATCCCCCCCATGGACCCAGCATCTGATATAATAATAAAACCAAAATATTCTGCAACATTGTACTTTATCTAATATTTTAGTTTTTCATAATTTGCAAGATCTCTGCTTACAGCTAATGCATAAAAAAAAAAATCACAAATTAAAGGGAACCTGTCAGCAGGTTTTGACCATGTGTAATCAGACCTTTGTGTATGTTGTTAGTAGCAGCTGGACCGTGATGTATGGATTTATATTCTAGGATTGGAGCTTCTCGGAGTGCAATGGGAGCATTAGCTGAGAGAAAGGAGCCACTCCATTGCCCCTCCTCACTAAAAAGAAGATAAAGCAGTTGTATAAGGAGAAGGGTTAGGGTTAGTGCAGTGTGTGTGTCCTCACACTGCTGTGCTCTGTGCTCTCTGCAGCCAGTGTTATGTATTGTCCCTGGAGAGATGTGTAATCAGACCTTTGTTAAGGTTGTTAGTAGCAGCAGGACTGTGATATATGGATCTATATTCCAGGATTGTAGCTGGGGGTGTATCCTCACACTGTTGCGCTCTGTGCATTTAGCTCCTCCCCAGCTCCTCTCCTCTTTTCTAAATGTTTGCTTTAGTATTCATCTAGAAATGGAAATGTGATTGCGTCTTCAGTTAAATTGGATAATCTATAATCCTGCTGCTACTAATAACATACAGATAGGTCTGATTGCACATCAATCCAGGGACAAACACTGGCTGCAGAGAGCACAGAGCACAGCAGTGTGAGGACATGTCCTCCTTACATGTGGAGAAGCTACAATCCAGAAATATAAATCCATACGTCACAGTCCTGCTGCTACTAACAACAGACAAAGGTCTGATTACACATCAATCCAGGGACAATACATATCACTTACTGCAGAGAGCACAGAGCACAGCAGTGTGAGGTCTGATTACACATCTCTCCAGGGACGATACATAACACTGGCTGCAGAGAGCACAGAGCACAGCAGTGTGAGGTCTGATTACACATCTCTCCAGGGACATTACATAACACTGGCTGCAGAGAGCACAGAGCACAGCAGTGTGAGGTCTGATTACACATCTCTCCAGGGACAATACATAACACTGGCTGCAGAGACCACAGAGCACAGCAGTGTGAGGTCTGATTACACATCTCTCCAGGGATAATACATAACACTGGCTGCAGAGAGCACAGAGCACAGCAGTGTGAGG
>WNYA01001485.1:56545-70477 GCA_019512145.1 Engystomops pustulosus
TCTGATTACACATCTCTCCCATAACAATGCTTAACACTGATTGCAGATAGCTCAAAGCAGGACACAACCCCCAAGGACACATAAGCTACAATCCTGCAATATAAATCCTTATATCACAGTTCTGCTGCTACTAACAACATATAAAATACATAACATTGGCTTCGGTCTGTAAAATGCTGACAAGGTGACTGAAAGCAGATGCTAACGTGACTGAAGAGCTTCATGTAGTGACAACTATCAACCAGAAGCTAATGGAAGAGACATGTAAAATATATTCTCCAACCATCAGCTCCACAACCAGGACCAGGACTGAAGAGGAGGAATCATCAAATGTATCATATAATACATTGTAACAAACCCTCCACCTCCAGGACCAGGACTGAAGAGGAGGAATTGTCAAATGTATCATATAATACATTGTAACAAACTCTCCACCTCCAGGAGCAGGACGTGGATACTAGTGATATTATCACTGGCTGACAGCAAGCAGAGGTTTTAGCAATGGTGAAAGAGAAATGTTGGATCTTGATGAAAGTGAAAAACGTTTCTGTACCTGAAGACCTCGGTTTCCCCTGTCGCAGCTTCGGGGGTGTCTGGAGGAGAGAAAGTACATGAATTAGTTCATTATTTGACTGAATTTACTACAAGTTGTTGGATTATTATAAGTAATGGTCCTCTCTCAGCACCCTGGGTGCTCCGGGGGCGGGGCAGCAAGTCAGGACCAGGGTCACATGACTTCCTAGATGCAGTAGGTAGGCGGAGCTGTGACAACCTCATATTCCCTCCTGGCACCTGTAGTTGGGACCCATTGCTTCTATCAGTCCAGGGTCTTATGACTATTTTTTGGGAATACGGAAGCGCCATCACTCGTCTGGAGCTCCAGTCACTATCCTGCTGCAGAGGACACATCAGTCCCATAAACTATGATTGGACCCTATTCTTAGAATGAGTTGGGGTCCTAGGAGTGTGACCCCCGACAACAGGTACCTACCTATTCTCTATTCTGTGAATAGGTGGGAAATCTCATTAGGATACCGCCCCTTTAATTATACCTCCAGGGGGGCAGTCCTAGATTTCGGGTGCTGTCCCGCTGTCCTGGGTGGCAGATAAGTATCACAACCTGGGAGCGGTCACTATTGGAGGATTATATTGTTAGGGGTCATCATTAGATCTGCGCTATACTGTTTGGGGGGGCTGTAAGGGGACAGTCAGGGGGTCATAGATTTATCTACAGAACTTACCGTACTCCACGTTCTCCACCTCGTAGAAGTTACTGTCGCTCTCGGTGGAGTCTTTAGGGCTGAGGGCTTCGTCATAAACCTCGGATTCATCCCGGATTGTGCTGGAATGGAAGACGGTTACATTATTACCCCTCCTCTGGTGCACGGGTCTCTCGGCTACCAACATGAGCAGAGGAGCAGGGTTCTGTGAATCGGATGACCCTTTAAGGCAGTGTGTAGCGGTATTATTGACCTGGACATTTATGGAATATTATAATCTACACATAATTTTTCTTTTTACCCTCAAATCAGCAAAAAAAAAAATGCTAAAACTGATGCAGGGAAGCTGCAGGATAAAAAACTGATGGCAACGGATACATGTGAACACTGCTCTATGCGGACACATTCACCTCCGGTTACTATGTAGCGGCATTAATTATCAACTGTTACTTTTACACTAAATAGTTCTACATGGACATTTTATCTGTTACTTTTGGACTATATGGGTTTATAAGGCAGTATTATACAGCTGTATTATTTGGATGCGGTTATTTTTATACTACATGGTTGTATATGGCAGTATTATCGGTTCCTTTTGCACTATATGGCTGTATAATGCATGGATGCCTCTGAGGCTGCTTAATCGCACCATTATGCCAAAAGTATGGGCAACAGCATATCAATGACAGAGTGACCGAATGAGGATAGATAGCATCTAAAACATCCAATAATTGACCCTGACACTATAGGGGACGGCATGCAGAGGCAGCGGCAGCAGGCTAGAGAGTGTCATGGCGACATACCCTAAATGGACTCAGGCTTAAAACCAATGAGTGGCAGAGAGGAACCAAAGGAGGTGAGCAAGAAGCGCTCAAATAATATCGGTAAATGATAAAAGTTTGCCAGTATATTTTGTGGATTACACAGCAGGGTGGCGACAAAGTTAACAAGTTTGATGAGGAAGCCATGAAAACAACCCAAAATTCTGCCTGACACAGCTCGTTTGATAAGGGGACCATGTATGGAGGCAGTGAACTAGTAGTAGATTAAAGGTGCTGCAGTTAAAACTATGTTAGTTGGATCTTGGAACCAGAAATCAAATATATAGAACGCTACTGTAGGCTTCAAGAAGCTGTTTGTATTCTCCTATGGCTATTTTCTAGCCAAGTATCAAAGGAAGCACACTACTATGCCAGATGAGATGACACTGAGTTATTGCCTAATAGAAATCCAACCCCTACTGAATTTTGCCACTTCGGTCTTTGCTATGGATATGTGCGCCACTAAGAGCTAAACACAACGGTAGCAAGTCCCCCTGCTAATTCCTCACAAAATTGTAAAAGATGCAAATTAAAATAAAAAAAGTAGAACGTTATTGTAGCCTATATGGCTGTATATGGCAGTATTATCGGTTCCTTATGCACTATATGATTGTATATGGCAGTATTATTGGTTACTTTTGCGCCATATGGGGATAGTTTCTTGTCCTGTGTTACCCTTTGTTGTCCATGTCTCACTTTCCCCTCTCCCTCCGGAGCTGCGCTCCTTTTCGGTCTACATTACAGACAATACAGTAACAGATACTCCTTATGAAGGAGTCACGGCCCCCTGGGGCGATAAATTGGGGATGACCTAATGACACCCGTTACCCAGCATGCCCTGCACTAGAGTACAACATAAGGACAAAAATATTTGTCAGAGACCCAAAAAGAATAAGACTTCCACAATTTCCTTTCATTGCAGTGGAACAAGCAGAGTAACTATTATTTGTTTGTTTAAATTACAATAGTTGCCATTAAAGGGATTTTCAGATGCCCCTTTAAGGGCTTTTCCACATTTAGCATCAGGTGTGTGTGTGGGAGTGTCGGACTGATCCCACATTGATGGCCCATCCCCTAAGGTCCCATTAGAGCTCAGTACCTGGGTGATGCCAGATCGTACTCCGCTTCTGATAGATCTGAAATTACAAAAGAAGAAAAAAATAGAAAAAGTGAAAAAAAATAAATAAAAATTAGATACGATAATGAGAAAATGTTGCATTTATTTGTAATGCGGCGCCCCCTGTAGGTCACTATTAACCCTGTGGTCTCCTATATTATGGAACTCCGCAGGACACATTCAATCCAAAGCAGCGCCCCCACAGGAATCTGCTGGTATTACATCCCCACTGGGCTCCAAGTAAGATATATCCATTGCTGCTCCCATTTCCTATGATGGGGGTCTGCTCAGGACCCTCCCCTATGTCTATGGTGGACCTGTCATGTCCTGCATTACAGACTCCCACTGATGGACATTGTGTAATGCATTATGTGACCTGTGGGGGCAGCGCAGAAAAACTGAAGACTGGAATAAAGATGCAAATAATAAGGTTCTTGCTCAAATAAGGGAAATTTACTGAACTAAATTGGAAGTTTGAGAATCTGGAGTTTGCAGATCCGTCCTAACAGTCTGTGGGATAAACGCCGCCATCATACTGCACATAACACTGACGTGTCCGCTCCGGACTCCACTTTCCTAGCAGCAGATCCACAGCTTTGTGTGCGGATAATTCTACAAAGTGTACACTAAATACACACGGAGCCGGGTCCTACATGTGCCACCTGCTCACAGTAGCTTAATTATCTTCTCCCGAGTTAAAGCTTTTACTCTAGTCACAACCAGAGCAGCATTCAAAGATTAATCAGACGTTTCGATCATACAATACTGCAGACACTGCAATGCCTGTTTAACCACAGCAGCATTGAGGATGTGTCCTCACACTGCTGCGCTCTTTGCTCTGTGCGTTGAACTGCTCCATAGAACCGCTCCGTATACTTAATAAAAGCTGTAGCAGGCTTCTGGTTAAATATTATAGCAGTTATAAAGAACAGAGCAGCACTCAGAGAAGCTACAATCCTGGAATATAAATACATATATCACAGTCCTGCTGCTACTAACAACATACACAAAGGTCTCATTACACATCTCTCCAGTGACAAATATAAAACACTGGCTGCAGAGAGCACAGAGCACTGCAGTGTGAGGATTGGTCAGCAGTGCACTTGCAGAAGATACAATCCTGGAATATACATCTGTATCACAGTCCTGCTTCTACTAACAACATACACAAAGGTCTCATTACACATCTCTCCAGGGAACTAACAATGGCTGCTAACAGAACAGAACCCAGCAGTGTGAGGACATGATCCCATTGCACTTGGAGAAGCTACAATCCTGGAATCATCTATATCACAGTCCTGCTGCTACTAACAACATGCACAAAGTTCTGATTAATGGATTTCCGCTTTTCTGCCCTGGACTTACCTTCTGGTTCATTGTAGATTCCCTCCTCCTGTGAGGACTCAGTGTAGAAGGGGCTGAGGTCCACATTTGGGGGTCTGGGAGGCTTGGAGGGGGGAGGTCCCAAGGATGTGATTGGAGGAATAGTTTTAAAAACAGGGATTTTCCGAACTATTTTCTTCTCTTTTTGATTCGGAACTAAAAAAGAAACAAAGTATCTTTCAGCTCAGGCCAAGATGTACAGATACAACATAAACAGTATAAAGTCATCACTGGTAACAGAAGGGAAAGATCTAGTCAAGATAAGGAGTCACAAGGAAGACGATCCTTTTCTACACAATCGTGGAATTTCTTCTACGTGCAGTACCAGGTGCTTCCTGTGGATGTGGGTGGTGCTGTGTCAACCTATTTCATGCATCTAAAATGGTGCAAATTGGGGAAATTCCCTAAAAATCTCCTACCGTTTTATGTATTCAGCCGAATCCCGAACTATGCATCTCCATGGTAACAGACAGCAAACACACCCTGTGTAGTCTGCTCCTCCAGTTATACTTATTTCTATCGCATCTACAACTTCTTGTATTTTATAGATCAGCAGCAATATTGAGGGGCAGGTCACCGGTCTGAGCTCCCTAATTAAAGGGGTTGACCCATTCTTCCATGCTATTACATTTTCATTGGATAGGGGGGAGTCTGTTTGCTCATCACTGACCTTACAGCAACGCTGGTACCATTGACCCTAGTAAATTATGGGTTAATGATGCCCCCATCACCCACCATTCTCTATGGCACAGGCACTCGGCTATCTCCAGGTGCCCCATAGACAGTGAATGGGGACACAAGGAACATCCTTCTCCACCCATTATTGAGAACAGGACTCCCATTCTCTGGATTGCTGGGGGTCCCTTTCTCACTATCAAATAGGGACTCCCACCAGTCAGCTTGATATCAGCACAGATATCAAAACTTAATAAGTTGGGACAACCCCTTTAAAGGAAACCTACCATTTGATTTGATGCATTATGAAGCAAACATACCCTGAGACTGCTGGAGCTACACTGATGCAGGGTCCTATTTTGGTTAACCCTAGCACTGGTTTTGCAAATAAAACAGATATAACATTACGATAAAGAAGTCCTGTCGCTTCTATGGCTGCTTCAGCACTTCTCCTAGCACGTGAGTTTTTCTCTGCAGGAGATAATGCAATCACTTTTCTCCCTGCCAGACAGAAGTGCTGCACCATCCCCCATCTGCTGTGTATGAGTGATCCAGCTCAGGTTGATTAGTCATGTCTTGTCTAACCTACATTTGTAATTACAAGCTGCAGTGTTAATTGAGACAGCCATGCTGATCCAGCTTTCCCAAGGTCCTGAATGTTATGATTGTTTTTTCAGCAAAACCACTCAGCTCAGGGATTAATCAATATATGATCCTGCATCAGTGTAGCTACAGCATTCTCAGGGTATGTTTGCTTCATAATGCATGAAATAAAATGGTAGGTTTCCTTTAAGAAGCGGTGGCAAAAAGTGGGACATTTGGAAGAGGACAACCCTAACGATGGGGCCATCCAGTGACACACAACTCCTGAGCCATTGTCCATTGTCTGCGGCTCCTAGCATCATTCTTTGCCCCTTCAGGTCCCAGTTCTGGATCCCTGATACCCTGGTAGTTACTGGACCCATAGACATAGATGTAAGTGGTCGTACCATCCGGAATGGGACTGCTGGTCATGATCACCGGTTTGGGACTAATGGGCGGCGGCTTGTGTTTGCTTCCTGCAATCCCGACCTTGTTTATGGAGGTCACATTCTCGAGGTCTTTATGTGCCCGAGGTAGGTTTGCCCTTGGATGAGGGTCCTGAATGAGCGGCATGGAGAGCCTATACATCTGCGGGTTCTTGGGGTGCGCCTTATCTTCTTCCATCCTTGAAGAGTCTGTGATGTGAAGCGTTTGCCGGAAACCTTTACCGAGCTTCATGTTGTCGTTTACAAGACCATTGGGTTTAGGGGGCAGCCCTGGTTTTACCGCGATCGGTGGAGCCACTGCAGGAGGGTGGCTCTCTAGGTTCTTGATGACATCTTGAAGTGCTGGGTTGGACCGGATGTTGGCGATTCTGGCACGTGGAATTGGTTTGTCTTCTTCTCTTGTGGTATATGGCGGCGCGCTGGAGGAGTGGCTAATGCTCTGAAACCTCTCACGTACAGACTTAAAGTCTGATGACTCTTCCTAAAATAAGAGAGAAATAGATATGAACCACAGAGAAGAGTCCCACGAGTCCATGAGAAGCTTTATTCCCAAAAACCCAACTTTCAATACTCAGAAGTAGCATCAGAAGTTCTGACATGGTCTCATAAGTATAAAGCACTTGGGGTGAGATAGTAGTTTCCCATTATCTCCATCAGCAGCTTCATGTTGTCGTTTACAAGACCATTGGGTTTAGGGGGCAGCCCAGGTTTTACCGCGATCGGTGGAGCCACTGCAGGAGGGTGGCTCTCTAGGTTCTTGATGACATCTTGAAGCGCTGGGTTGGACCGAATGTTGGCGATTCTGGCACGTGGAATTGGTTCTTCTCTTGTGGTATATGGCGGCGCGCTGGAGGAGTGGCTGATGCTCTGAAACCTCTCACGTACAGACTTAAAGTCTGATGACTCTTCCTAAAAAAACAGAGAAATAGATATGAGTCCCCGAGACAGTCTTCTCCATGAGAAGCTTTATTCTCAAAAATCCAACTTTCAATAGCTACAGAAGTTCTGACATGGTCTCATAGGTAGAAAGCACTTGGGGTGAGATAGTAGTTTCCCATTATCTCCATCACCCTCTGATGTCTCTCCATCCATACTTGCAATAGCAGTATCATATAGGACAGTAGATAGAAGTAATGACCTGTACTATTGGGAATAACCAGACACGTGTGGTGCACGTGACTAAATAATATGGAGAAAACTTACCAGAAATCTCCAGCAGCCTCTGTCTAGGTCGGTGCTTCCTCTATCACTCATAAGCATCAGCAGAATCATATAGTACATAATAGTATATAGTACAAAGTACTTACTTGTACTAATGGGAATAAAGCACTTTGGGTGAGACAGAAACTTACTATTACCTCCAGCAACCTCTGTCTAGGTCTGTGTCTCCTCTATCACTCATAAACATCAGCAGAATCATATAGTACATTATAGAAAATTATTACCTGTACTGATGGGAATAAAGCACTTGGGGTGAGATAGAAACTTACTCTCATCTCCAGCACAATGGTGCCTCACGGCTCTGTGCTGAATATACCAAGAATCTGGAGCTTCATAGTAAATCTGACACAACCAAAGGGGCAGGGGGAACATCAAGCACTGCCACATGACACGCAAGTGTTTGTTAGTTCCTACATAATACCAGACAGTACATCTGCAACATTGTACCCAAATAATACCACCAGGGGCGTAACAAGGAGAGTCAGGGCCCCCATAGCAGACTTCTGTATGGGGGCCTCTTAAAAAAATATGCATAAGTTTTTACTCACACATGTGAGTTGCAATCACACAGAGTATATACATATACCATATATACATAGAGCAAATACACATACAAATACCGTATATACACACTACACACACCCAATACCCCAGATGTCAGGGCCCCCTGACACTGTGGGCCCCATAGCAGCCGCTATCCCTGTAGTTAAGCCCCTGAATACCACCAATCCTCTCCCACACATACATCCATACTGTGCCATGCGCGTAGCTACAGGTCTGTAATGTTGCATTGAATCGATTGTAAACCTGTTACTCAGCGTCAGCAGCACAGAGCGTCCCGTCCGCCTCCGATAGTCGGGAGATGTGACGCCGCTGCATCCGCCGCCTATAAATGATCCAGGGACGACTGTTGACTAAACATCAGAATTCCTCATATTATTAATAAAAACAAGTCCGGGGAATAAAACATCCATTGTTCTGTGCGATTTCTGGTTGATGGAAATTGAAGAGGTGGATTAGTGAATGAAGAAGGTCAGGACACTCGTATACCGTCATCTCGGGCTGAGATCAGGGGCGGCAAACGTTTATAAGTGCGGCAAAGGCAGGATAAAAAATGTCCTTAATTCTGCACAAACTGCCTGCGTTCTACAACATAAATGGAAAAAATGGAATAGATCTGCTGCCAGTCACTAATTTATTCTGGGTGACCCCTGTGGGGTCTGATCAACCCTCTCCTGACAGCACAAGCAGCATATTTCTAAACTAAGCCCCATCACCTGCTGCCCCTTGCCAGCTCTGTGTCTTATTATAATAGTTTAATATTCATGTTTACTGTTTATTATTTAAACCTGTCACATGCTTGCAACCAAGGGTCCTGATTGGCCACTAACGACCACCCAGAAGGGAGAAGTTAAAGTTGATAAAAGCTGTTCCTCCCCAGGTTTGGTTGTGTGGAACTATATAGAGTTAATTGTGAGTGGAGAGTGTTGAGTATTGGAGACAGACGGCCTGCTGACCTTCACAAACCCCCAGAGTGAAGGGGATATCCTCCAGCCTCCTGTCTGAGGAAGCTATTCAGACAAGGAGCCAGATCTACAGCAGCCCCCGGCTTCCAGGTGGATTCTGCACCCTCATTGTTGCTGATGTTGGATTCGGTCTTGGAATGAAGACCTACCTGTTGGAATCATCTCCAAGTGTGTCCCTAGGATTGCCGCATCTACCATCATGGACCACCCCAGTACCATCAGCCCAGGACCAGCCAGGAGAATACTTGTAGCCACGTGACATTCCCCAATGGCTGCCAGTCACACAAACAGGCACTTTTACTAAGAACAGTGCAGCGTCCCCCATGTGCAGCGTCCTGTGTATAGTCTACAGGGGGCGCCAGATTCAGGATTTCTGGTGCACATTCTTCATGAATCTGGCGCCCCCTGCACTGCCCCGACAGAGTGCACCAATTTTTTTTAGTGCACCCTTACCATGGGGTGTGTGACACATTTCTGTTGGACTTTGCATGACTGAGCACCGGACGCCCCCTGCAGTGCAGAAAATTTGTGTCGCATGAAGAATAGCGCAGCTGCAACTCACATGCGGCACAAATGTCCTGCAGACACTTCTTACACACCTGTGCAGCAGTTTGCACCTAAAGAAAACTGTCGCACGGCCACATTTGCTCTAGAAGTGACATATATAAGTGCAGACAAGGTCTCTGTGCTCTGCCCAATGCTAACGGGTCACATATGGAAATAGGAAGGTGAATCAGAACAGGGGGTGTAACTGCTGCTGCATCCTCCATCCTATTAATGGGGCTCCACACAGCCAGCAATGGCAAGAGAGCAGCAGAGGATGAAAGCCCCCATGCTTTACACTGCAGGCAGCCGCCTCATCTGCGGTGTCAGTAACATGACTCTTGTTACTGGAGTTTTTTAGGTCAGGGTGCACCTGCAGGTTCCTGGTGACATTCCTGCGGTGCAGGTATCATACGGAGCATAGCGGAGCAGGAATGTGCTGCAACCTGCCACACTCCAGGCCACTTACCTGCCAGGACACTACTGGCACTGCTGAGATGCCTCCATTTGGGATGACTAATGCCAGGACCCCCATAACATTCCCATCCATTTAGTAGTGTCAGGCGGTCAGGGCTCCCATAACCTGCCCAATACCTGGCAGAATTGGTGTACCCCAAAACAGTGACCCCCCTTAACACTTCCTGACATTGCACTTCCATGACAGCCGTCACAGGACCCCCATAACAAATCCACATGGCCAATAAGAATAACAGCCACAGTGCCCCCACAATGTTACACGGACAGGTAGTGCCCCCCTTATCACTATGACCCAGTGCCCCCCTAACTGTTCCAGGGATGGTCATTTCTTCCATGACAGTGACCACTACATAATTACGTTCCATCAGACGCCATATTACACAGGTTTATAGGGGAGAACCTCTATCTATAGGGGTATCACACAGAAGCACCATATGGCGGCACACTGAATATATACAGAAAAATATTTACAATCCAGACCACCCCCCCTGTCCAGACATTAGGGGGTCTCTATACTTTGTGAATGAGCCCGAACTTTAAGACATGTTTAAATGTGGCCCTTGATTGATCATTTCAGGAGCCACAGCCGCCAGTGGATAAAGTGCATGGTCTGGATCCTATATATAGTCTCTATATACCCTGATATATGCACAATACAGGCTCAGCCTGAAGCTGTGGCCCCTGGGAGCTCCTCTGTAGGGCCAAACACCGGATAACAGCGTATACCATGCCCTACATATAGGGAATATCTACAATGCCTGGAGGAGATACAGCTCAGATGAGATGCTATTTCTCTCTGGTAGCTGCCACATCCTGCAGTGCCGCTGCTCACCGTGTCCATCCTGCCCGTCCTTGGCCGCTGATCTCTGCTCCGGCTGCGCTCGCTCTCTCTCTGACTCTGAATTGTTGTGGATCAGGATTTTCATTTTTTGTTACTTCCTTGTAGAAGAGGCTCCGCATCTCCTGCAGCGTCTTGTGATTTTCTTGTCTTTCTTCCTTCAGGTTGTGCTGGACCCTCCCCCAGGTGGACTCCTCGCCCGACTCCTGATCCTGCAGCTGAGGCCCCTGATCAGGAGGCGCTGGGTGCACACGGATCTGCATCTACAGCGGATTCTCCATATGGATTTGCTTGCGGAATATTACAGGAATTTTGCGACCAATGAGGGCAGAGATTTGCTGCACCCAGGAAGATTCTACATTCTGCAGCAGGCCAAGGTTCTGCTGCGGATTTGGGTCTTACACCCTCCTTCCTGCAGTCCTATGTAACAAACCGTACAACGTCAGATACATAGAAGGGCTGATTCCCCGCTGTTTTTGGCTTCTGTTTTGCAGTTTCCATTAAAAAACCGAATGGATAATGGATCAGCCATTCCGCATCGATTTCAATACTCGCAGTGGTGTCGTTAGTATGTGGTGTTACCTGCTGCGTTAGACCTTCTGTTATTTGAGCGACTAATAGGAACATAAAATAGGGATCTATACAAAATTTTTAAAAACAGAAACAAATTGACACCAAGGGTGCGATCACACATTGCGTTTTCATCGCGCTTTGAAGCCCATTCCTACAGCGGAGGAGACGGGATTTGTCCAATTACATCACATTTGCGTTTACCAAACACAATTAATTGGTAAAAACGGTCAAAAACGGATGCGTTTCCAAAAAACGCATGAGTTTTTTTAATAGACTGCTTAAAAACGGGTTCAAAACGCCACGTGTGCCGCCGACCTTTGGGCGCAGTCACACATTCAGTTTTTCCAGGTTTTTGAAGCCAAAAGCAGGTATGGATAATAGTGGAATACCATTTGGAAGTGCTACTCCTCCTCTAGTTTCACTCCACTCCAGGTTTGGTCATCAAAAACTGCATCAGAAAAACTGACCGTGTGAACGCATCCTGAAGGGACGTCTATATATGAAAGATTGATGATCTATCGTTCGGACAGATGATTAATTTGAGACATTGGGGTCCAGAAGAATCTCATGTGTCAGTGATGACCCTTCCATCACATGGTCTGTGTGCGTCTCTATTATAGGGAATTGGGTTGAGCTGCAATACCAGGCATGGCCACTGTACTAAGCATGGCAGTGTTCTTGGCCAAGACTTCCTTGTTATAATATTAGTGAACCCCAACATTTCCCATTCCTCCTAATTTAGTTCACATTGTTCCCTTTGCCTCAATGGTGCAGCCTAAAACATCCCATTTACTACAATGAGGCTTCTAATGTTTCCCCCAATATCTCCACCACAAACAGAGGAAGTGACTTTATTACACAATTTTACAATAGAATTTCTTTTATTTATGGACAAACCTGTTTTATCTGTAAGTCTCAGCCACTTGTGTCCCCTCTGTGGCTATTCCTGTAAGTGACCAGCAGATGGCGATGTCTGCACAGGATTGAGCATCTAGTCCAGCAGCCACACTGTAACGACACTTCTGCAGCTACAGAGATACAATTCACATCTAGAACATAATAAGACATTTGCCGCAAAGCATCATCATCCTGATGGAACAGAATTCTGGAAATCTGAAGAAAATAATGTTATTTTTAAATACATCAGTTATCTGGACCTGAGAGCTGAGACTGCAGAGATGAAATAATTTCGCAGATAACTCAGATCATTACAGATCATGTAGTAGATGTGTCCTGCAGTCCTATGTAACACCACAGATAACACAGTGATATCTCTGAGTACAGATCGTGTAGTAGATGTGTCCTGCAGTCCTATGTAACACCACAGATTTTCTTCCTTCAGGTTGTGCTGGACCCTCCCCCAGGTGGACTCCTCGTCCGATTCCTGATCCTGCAGCTGAGGCCGGTGATCAGGAGGCGCTGGGTGCACACGGATCCGCATCTGCAGCGGATTCTCCATATGGATTTGCTTGCGGAATATTACAGAAATTTTGTGACCAATGAGGTCAGAGATTTGCTGCGGTCAGGAAGATTCTACATTCTGCAGCAGGTCAATGTTCTGCTGCGGATTTGGGTCTTACACCCTCCTTCCTGCAGTCCTAAGTAACAAACCGCACAACGTCAGATACATAGAAGAGCTGATTTCCGTCTGTTTTTGGCTTCTGTTTTGCAGTTTCCGTTAAAAAACGGATGGATAATGGATCAACCATTCCACATCGATTTCAATACTCGCAGTGGTGTCGTTATTATCTGGCCGTGGTCACACGTTCCGCTAGGCCTCTGTTCATAACGCAATCCTGGTGCACAAGGGGCGGTCCTCGGCCCGAACGCACATGCGATTCCAGGGTCGAGGACCGCCCCTTGTGCGCCAGTGTTGCGTTATGAACGGACACCTAGCGGAATGTGTGACCACGGCCTCTGGTGTTACATGCTGCGTTAAACCTTCCGTTATTTGAGTGAACATATAGGAACATTAAAAAACGGATGTATATAAAATCATTAAATACAGAAACAAATGTGCGGTCACACGTTGCGTTTTCATCGCGTTTTGAAACCCATTCCTACAGCTGAGGAGAGAGGATGTGCCGAATTACATTGCTGTTAACATTTGCCTTTACCAAACACAATGCTAGCACATGTGTTAACATCATCTTAACACACCTGTTAACATATTGTATTTTGTAAACACAAATGTTAACAGTAATGTAATTAGGTAATTCACCTCTCCTCCGCTGTAGGAATACATTTTAAAAACGCAATGAAAACTCAACCAAAACGCAATGTGTGACCGCGCCCTAGGAGTGATGCCACTCATGGCGTTTTTAGTCCGTTTCTAAGCATGTTTTCTGCAAACGCATTCATTCTTGTCTTAATTAAGATAATTGGGAAAAATGGACAAAAACAGTCAAAAATAGAGATGAGCGAACATACTCGTCCGAGCTTGATGCTCGTTCGAGCATTAGCGTACTCGAAACTGCTCGTTGCTCGGACGAATACTTCGCCCGCTCGAG
>WNYA01001486.1:0-14777 GCA_019512145.1 Engystomops pustulosus
CTGTAGCTCCATGTATAGCTGTGTACTTTGTCTGTAGCTCCGTGTATGGCTGTGTACTGTGGCTGTAGCTCAATGTATGACTGTGTACTGCTGCTGTAGCTCCATGTGTAACTGTGTACTGTGGCTGTAACTCCATGTATGGCTGTGTACTGCTAATATAGCTCCATGCATAGCTGTGTACTGCGGCTGTAGCTACATGTGTCTGTGTACTGTGACTGTAGCTCCATGTATGGCTGTGTACTGCAACTGTAGCTCGATGTGTGGCTGTGTACTGTGGCTGTAGCTTGATGTAAAGTTTTGTACTGCTGGTGTAGCTCCATGTATGGTTGTGTACTGCAGCTGTAGCTCCATGTATGGCTGTGTACTGTGACTGTAGCTCCATGTATGGCTGTGCACTGCGGCTCTAGCTCCATGTATGGTTGTGTACTGTGGCTGTAGCTCCATGTATGGTTGTGTACTGCGGCTGTAGCTCCATGTGTGGCTGTATACTGCGGCTGTAGCTCCATGTATGGCTGTGTACTCCGTCTGTAGCCCCATGTATGGCTGTGTACTGCTCCTGTAGCTCCATGTAATGGCTGTGTATTGCGGCTGTAGCTTCATGTATGGCTGTGTACTGTGACTGTAGCTCCATGTATCGTTGTGTACTGCAGCTGTAGCTCCATGTCTGGCTGTGTACTGCGGCTGTAGCTCCATGTATGGCTGTGTACTGCAGCTGTAGCTCCATTTATGGCCGTGTACTGTGGCAGTAGCTCCATGTATGGCTGTGTACTGCGGCTGTAACTCCATGTATAGCTGTGTACTGTGGCTGTATCTACATGTATGGCTGTGTACTATGGCTGTAGCTCCATGTATGGCTGTGTACTGTGGCTGTAGCTTCATGTATGGCTGTGTACTGCGCCTGTAGCTCCATGTATGGCTGTGCACTGCGGCTGTAGCTCCATGTATGATTGTGTACTGTGGCTGTAGCACCATGTATGGATGTGTACTGTGGCTGTAGCTCCATGTATGGCTGTGTACTGCGGCTGTAGCTCCATGTATGGCTGTGTACTGTGGCTGTATCTCCATGTATGGTTGTGTACTGTGGCTGTAGCTCCATGTATTGCTGTGTACTGCGGCTGTAGCTACATGTATGGTTGTGTACCGTGGCTGTAGCTCTATGAATGGCTGTGTACTGTGGCTGTAGCTCTATGTATGGCTGTGTACTGTGGCTGTAGCTCCATGTATGACTGTGTACTGTGGCTGTTGCTCCATGTATGACTGTGTACTGCAGCTGTAGCTCCATGTATGACTGTGTACTGCGGCTGTAGTAGCTCCATGTATGACTGTGTACTGCAGCTGTAGCTCCACGTATGGCTGAGTACTGCAGCTGTAGCTCCATTTATGGCTGTGAACTGCTGCTGTAGTTCCATGTAAAGCCATGTGCATCATGGGCTGCCAACGGATGGGCCCCCCTGTGATCTGATATGCCCTACGCCATATACATGGACATTGGCTGAACTGATGCATGCTTGTCTTCTGTGTGTGGTCTTCTCGGCCTGTTTCTTTAGTGATCTAGCACCCCCAATATCAAATCAAGCTTGATGTTACCCCCCTTAACATAAAAGTGGAGCATGAGCCCCCACAAGTATAAATGATGTCCACTGGTCCTGTTGATCAGTCATCTGATGTGTAAGGCCAACCTTAGGAAGTTCTATGTGTAATGGATATTCACTCAAGACACACAATGATATAACCAAAGATGATTTATTTTTATAGACAAACTCTACAACAACAAAACCTTCTGTACAATCCACCTGACGGTGTATAATGGAAGGTGGTCCAATGGATGCAACTATTCTAAATGCTTTCGGTGGGCGACCTCACTTTTAGGTTCAGCAAACACGCAGTTATCTGATTTAAAGGAATGGATTACACAAAACCTCAGCTAGTGCTAGTTCTCGTCCCGGAGAGCAGTGTAAAAATGGACATTCAAGAATTGTAGATGTTTCCTCACACTGCTGTGCTCTGAGCTCTTCATATTTAGCAGATGCACAGTATCTCCCTTCTGCCCCAGTAAGTGCTGTTGGATGCAATTACAAGCCTGCAAAAGCTGAAATATAAACGCCTTGGAGCTGCCAAATGCAGAGAGAAGAGCACAGAAGTGTGAGGACTTGGCTACAAAGTTGGTTAAGACATGGACCAGGACAAAGTTATTGTTTTATAGGACAAGGTCCTGCCATCCTATTCGTCAATTTGTACTGAGCTCCTACAACTGTGGCCTTCAAACTTTGTAACATGGACCTTCTGCAAGGCAAGGGTGTCTTTCTACAGGGATGTCGATAGTCTAACACTTACTTTCTAACAGGGTCTCGTTATCCCAAAAGACAAGATGATCAAGGTACAACATTGGCCTTCAAACTTTGTAACACGGACCTTTTACCAGACATGGTCGTCCTCCAGAGCTGGACATTTAAAACGTATCTCTACTTTAGGGCAAGGTTTTGTCATCTAGTATGACAAAGTATACCAAACACAAAAATGCACAAATGTGTCCTTCAAAATTTGCAACAACTTTAAAACATGGATAAAGGGATCTATGCCTAGGACAAATGATCGGACAAGGATTGACCTTGACAAATATCCAGCTATGTTTATCGTCTTCAACACATAACACATTATGACACAAAACCATAAAGACCTCAATGTGTGGATAGTTGTGACTTCTAAGCGTAGGACACCTGTGGCCATGAGAACTAAAATATGGGCCAAAAAGGTTCTTGGTCAGTTCCCTAAACCTATTTGCATCATTTCTTCCACTTCAATCCCTAAAAAGTGCCACTGTTGTGCCTAATGAGTGGCCCAACAAGAGCAATTGTTGGGCAAAAACATATTCAACACCAACACGTTAGGGGTGGTGACTGCCAGACTCCTCAAATGTCACCAGTTAACCACAATGACCTACTTATCTCAACTCATCATCAACCAAATGGAACAAGCTACAAAATGAAACAATATAGAAAGCCTAGAGGCCCTGATACAGATTGGAAGTCAGTTGGTTCTACCTAAATAGGTGGATCTGTAAAATTTTCATTCCTCCAACTGGGCGTGGAGAAAGACAAATGTAAACTTGGACGCTGGTTTGCATTGGTACAGCACCCACTGAAATTTGGCATCTCCTAATAAGTGCCTACAGTGGAGTTTTGCCATCTAAATTCAGATCAGAGAATCAAGGTTCAGTGTCGGCAGGACCAAACGATGTCTAATATTCACAAGGTCCTCCAAACTATGGGTAGACCTTCTTAAAGACAGATTGAACAATCAACCTGTCATTGTATTATCTTCATGGGAAGAAACCTAGAACTTTAGAAAGTAAACTTGTATTGCAGCCCTTCAAGGTATTATCTTCAAGGAATCTTCTGCCACCCTTTACTTCTCATATTCCTTGCTTGAGCCTGTATATTTGCGACAGCAGAAGGTGAATTTTGGCTCACGGTCTCAGACTATTAAAATCTCCTTCCCGAAGACTGAAACTTTTAACAAGGTTTTTTACAAATGACAACTTTCCAAACAACTAAACTAGGTAAACCAGTGGCGGGGTTACCGGTCTTATGGCTCTACCATCACTAGGATCCCACTGTTGTCATCTACAGATAATACACAGTTGAGGACCTCTTCCACTTTCTCCACCACATATGACTCCGGAGCCGTATTTTCATTGTTGACCTCTGGTTTTATTTGCATCTCCTCTACGTTTGTTTTGTCTGTTTTGTCGGAACTGGAATCCCATTCCCCTTCTTCCTTCTCCTGGGTCAGGCTTGTAGCATCCCCCTTCTTGCTTTCGTCTTCGTTATCATCTACTGACTTTTCCAATGCCGTAAGATTTGGAGGAGTTTCACAAGTTTTTGAGGAAGAAGGTAAAGGAGATGCAGGACTCTGCTCAGTAGTCTTAGCGTCCACAGGTTCTCCTACATATTCCATCTCCCAATCTTCATCTTGGTCGTTGGATTCATCAGTCTTGGCAGCGACTTTTTCTTCTTCGTTTGACTTAAACCTGTCTTGAGAAGTTCCTGCCTTAACCCAAGGTGGAGAGAAGCCTTGCTTGTTTCTTTGTTGCCAGCTATCTCGGTTATCTCCATCTCTTCCTCTGCTGTCCTGCCAGCGACCACGTTTAAAAGAATTGCCCCTTTCAGGACTTTCCTGGAATCTTCTCCGACCCCCGGAATCCATGTTCCATGATCTGTCCCCAAATCGTCTTTCTGTCCCATTGGAGTTACCTTGCCATGGTCGACCCCTAAAGTCCCCTCTGCCCCTTCCCCTGCTAAAGCTGCCTTGAGGTCTACTAGACCAGCGGTCTTCATTCTGATTATCTTGAAACCTTACCAAACCCCGTTGTGGTGGTGAGGAGCTTTGCTTTTCATAGTTGGAGGAGGAGGAAGGACCTTGATTATTTCCAAACCCTACGCTAGCCCTCTGGGGCCACGTACTACTGTCTGATTGAGCTGTCTGACTTTTGTCTAGTGCTGTAGGAGTTGCGTTCATTGTGCTAGTACTGAAGAGAATTCCGGTTTGGGGTTGCATACCGGAAAACATGGCCTGGTTTGGGTTGGAGGTAGTTACGCCCATGCACTGGTTAAAATTGGGCATTGGATTTTGGCAGGTTTGGACACTTTGTTGGGTGCCAAAAGGCATTGCGCCCGGCTGGCATGCAGGAAACTGATTCATAAAAGGCATATTACATTGAGGGGAATTCATGCATGCACCGTAGGGATACCCCATCTGCGTGTATGCACATGGTGGGTACATCGCTGGGTAGCATGGCATCTGAGCAGGCGTTTTGTAGGCCCCTAATACAGCATTGTTCAGCAGATAGGACAGAGCGTCCAGGCGGATGGGAACGGTGATCCCGGAGATAGAGGAAGAACCAGACCGCCCCACCACAGACTGCAGATCTAACGCCCCAACACTGGAAGACGAATGTCTGTCCTGAGACTGAGAAGACCTGTGATGGGAGGACGGCACGACGGAAGATCTGGAGTGAGTGTGATGCTGCTTCTTCTCCGCTGCCCTGGTGCTTTCTCCTGGTGAAACTACAGGGACATCTGTGCTGCTGATCTCCCGGATAATTATGTCTTGGGAGGAGGATAATGGTTCTCCTTCTGATGACCTTCAAGGAAAACAAACAAAAAAGAAAGACGATATAGACATCAGAACGAACGCTCCGCTCACCTCCAGAGCTGCATCTCAGATATGTTTTATGTCTATGACTATGTTCACACTTCATCTAACATGTTCATTCGACATTCTGGGAAACCAAAGAAGACGCTAAACCTCCTGCATATGCCACGTCTTTAAGAAGCGTCGTTAAAGGGGTTTTCCAGGGATACTGGTTGGGACCTGAAGCAGATAGATCCAGGACCCACCTACCGTGGGAATGACGCTTTATTACCTGTACTGCCCATCCAAATTGCCTGGAATATCTCTTTGACCCATTGGTGACCTGTCTAATTTTGACCTTTATGGATCAAGCACTTTATCATTACCCTCTGAACCAGAACTTTTTCATATTTTTCCATAGTTGCTGTTGAAAGAGGGGTTGTTTTTTCCAGGATCAGCCTAGTTGGGTGTCCTTAAGTCGGGGACCGCCTGTACATGGCGGATATATGTCACATACAAGAGGGAAATCTAGAAAGCACATTTCATCCCCTACCAGAGGGGGGTGCTAGCTCCATGGAATAAAGTACTAGCCCCTATGAGATGCTACAAACTAAGTGAATTATTTTAATTTTGAGGGTCCTCACGGTTTAGTGAACTTTCACCCGGACACAACTATTTGTCCATCTGCACTCAGGGGATATAAGTTGTTAAATCTGCTAATATCTGATGCCAAAAAGTGAATAAAACCAGAGCCCCTCGGGGGCATTTAACCAAATTTTAGGGTTTTATCACCGGACTGTAAGGCTGCGTTCACACACATTTGCATTTTTGAATACATTACTGAAGGGAGGAGCCCAATTACATTGCTTGACCGCGCATGGAGCACCCGACCAATAAAGTTTTTATTTTAACAGTGGTCAAAGGGCGACTTGGGACACTAAACCAGCGGTCCATAAGGTCCAAATCGCCCTGATAGGTCCACTTTAATAAATAAGTGGGTTCCAGTTGTAGTTTTGGCCCTCGGTCTCTAGAAGGTCTGCATTCGCTGTATCAGGGTATATACCTCTGGCCTAATAGACAGATACTACACGCAGCCCAGATGTCCCTCAGAGGACCCCAGGGCTGCCTGTCATGTCACCAGCTGCCCGTGACACCCTTCTGTGGGGTGCTGATGGGTGGGAGGAGGAGCCTAATCCCTCTGCATCCGCTTAGATAACACAGTCAATGTTCAACTGTGTCTAAGGGGTTAAGCACCCGGTAGGATCGGCTCTTTATCCGATTCCAAGTGTTAGGACCGGCGCCGGCACCAGCAGGACCCGACGCCCTGCAACCCCCTTCCAATCAGAACCTCCCCTAAAAGACCCGATACAGCGGTCACTAAGGGGTTAACATTTGCATTTTGTAAATGCCGAATGTAATTAGGCCCCTCCCCTCCGCTGTCGTACTGCATTGCAAAACGCAACATAAGGTGTGAAAGTGCCCTTAAAAATCACAGCCAATCCGTTTTTTTTTTAATTTTTCATTCCCGAAAATTATTATTATGAATAATTTTTTTACATTTTTTTTTTTTGCCATTTTGGGTGATAAATAAGAACATCTTTGTTCTGCGCATCCCTGACCCCCCCCCCCCCCCCCTGTGGAGGCAGCACTCATCTCCAGGCTTTAAGAGGTTAATTCGCCCCCCCATTTCTTTGGATACAGCAATTATTTTATTAACTTTTCGCTCAGTTTTCAGGTGTTGTTATGAGTAAAGAGAGCGGGAAGCGCTTGTACACTGCAGCTATAAGCGTAGTCGTAGTCGCTGGGCAGGAGGTGATGCGTCTTATTAAATATGGAGGATATATGGTCACCATGACAACTGGCCAGTGACCAGGGACTGGAGGAGCCTTAAAGAGATATGAAAGGTCAGAGGCTCATGGTCTGGGCCTAGACACCCCTTTAAGGTAACATGGACCCGCCCACTGCCGCCAGGAAGAGGAGGGGCGTGGCCTGACACAATATGACCCCCTCCCCCGTGTCAGGCCTATAGGATGAATAAGGCCGCAGTGAGGCCCGGAGCCCGTACACAGCGCAGACGGGTGACATCAGGGGTGATTACACGTCCTACACCCGCACAGCAGTGACACATCACCCGGTGCCCACCTCTCTGCCCGGTTCTCCATACTGGACCCGCTCCTGGTCCTGGCACCGCGCGCGCGGCTCCTCCACACAGATCTCTCCGCGGTACGCGGCGCACGGCGGTGGCGCGGTGCGTGTGTCTCTCCGCGGAGGAGGGGGAACTACTTTTCTCTCTGTATTATAGGAGCCTGGTAAGAAGTGTGTGTACCGGTACCGGTGCTGGTGGACCTCAGGCTGCTCCAGTTTATGGGATAATATTCTAATATTCTGCACTACTTTATCATATATGTGTATAATACTGCAGAGCTGCGCTCACTATTCTGCACTACTGTATCATATATGTGTATAATACTGCAGAGCTGCGCTCTCTATTCTACACTACTGTATCATATATGTGTATAAATCTGCAGAGCTGCGCTCACTATTCTACCTACTGTAATCATATATGTGTATAATACTGCGCGAGCTGCGCTCACTATTCTACACTACGTTTAATCATATATGTGTATAATACTGCAGGCTGCGCTCATATTCTAACCTACTGTACTCATATATGTGTAATATACGGCAGAGCTGGCGCTCACTATTCTACACTAACTGTATAATATATTGTTATAATACTGCAGAGCTGGCTCGACTATTCTACACTACTGGTATCATATATGTGTATAATCCTGCAGAGCTGCGCTCACTATTCTAAACACTACTGTATCTATATGTGTATATAATATGCCAGAGCTGCGCTCACTATTCACACTACTTATCCTATAGGTGTATAATACTGCATGACTGCACTCACTATTCTACACTACTGTAGTATATATATGCGTATAATACTCCAGAGCTGCGCTCACTAGTCTACACTACGGATCATATATTGGTAGATACTGCGATTGGCGCGAGTGCACTATGGGGGCGGTTAGCTTCTGGGGGCGTAGGCTGTGTATCATATATGTGTATAATACTGCAACTGCGCTCCCTATTCTACACTACTGAATCAAATATATGTGTATAATACTGCAGAGCTCGCTCACTATTCACACACTGTTCATATATGTGTAGAATATACTGCAGACTGCGCTCACTATTCTCACTACTGTATCATATATGTGTATAATACTGCCAGCTGCGCTCACATTCTACACTACTGTTCATATATGTGTATAATACGCAGAGCTGCGCTCACATTCTAACACTACTGTATCATATATGTGTATAATACTGCAGAGCTGCGCTCCCTATTCTACGACTATCACTGGTATCATAGTGTTGTATACTGTGCTGGCCGAGCTAGCGCTCACTATTCTACCTATTACTGATCATATATGTGTTATAATGCGGCAGAGCTGCGCTCACTATTCTAACACTACTGTATCATATATGTGTATATGCCTGCCATGAGCTGCGCCACCTATTTCTACACTACTGTATATATATGTGTATAATACTGCAAGCTGCGCTCACTATTCTGCACTACTGTATCATATTGTGTATAATACTGCAAGCTGCGCTCACTATTCTACACTACTGTATCATATATGTGTATAATGCTGCAGAGCTGCGCTCACTTTCTACACTACTGTATCATATATGTGTATTCTATAGAGCTGCGCTCACTATCTACACTACTGTATCATATTGTGTATATACTGCGAGCTGCGCTCATATTCTCCAACTATGTATCATATATGTGATATACTGCAGAGCTGCGGCTCAACTATTCTACACTACTGTATCTATATGTGTATAATACTGCAGAGCTGTCGCTCACTATTTCTAACACTACTGTAGCATAGATGTGTATAATAACGCAGAGCTGCGCTCACTATTCTGCCCTACTGTATCATATAGTGGTACTAATACTGCAGAGCTGCGCTCACTATTTCTACACTACTGTTATCATCTATGTGTATAGTACTGCAGAGCTGCGCCTCACTATCTACAGCACTGTATCATATATGTGTATAATACTACTGCAGAGCTGCGCTCACTATTCTACCCTACGTAGTCAAGATTGTATAATACTGCAGAGCGCGCTCACTATTATACTCTACACTACTGTATCATCTATTGTATAATCGCAGACTTGTCGCTCACTATTCTACACTACTTAATCCATTTGTTAATTCTGCATAGCTTGCGCTCACTATTCTACACTACTGTATCATATATGTGTATAATACTTCAGAGCCTGCGCTCACTATTTCTACACTACTGTATCATATATAATGTTATAATACTGTCAGAGCTGCGCTCACTATTCTACACTACTTGTATCAATGTCTGTGTAAATACTGCATAGAGACTTGCGCTCACTATTCTGCACTACTGTATCATGTATTGTTATAATACTGCAGAGCTGCGCTCACTATTCTACATTTTTCTCTCAATGCAAAAATGTAGCGAGCTCCTCTGAACGGGTGAATATAAAGAACTAAATAAGACCATTATCACGCGTTATATTGTTATTATAATTGTTATCAAGTTTACAATAGTTTTTCCACATTTCTCAGTTATCAGGGGTGGTCCGAGCTGGAGGGAAATAAAATATAAAACAAACTGTAAATACTATAATTACAGGAATTATCAGACATCACATACGGCAGGTGGCCTTGGGATAACACTGTTGTGACCATATGGCGGTATAGTGACAATGACCGATCTGGTTACTGTGTGTCCGGTTTGTGCGGAGGTCTCCAGATCACCCGGACCTCCCTCCCACTCCGCCGCCCGCTCTCTCAACAGCAGGGACTCTCTTCGGACTCCTCCGCGCAGTTCTGATATCAGTTACGTAACGCGTCTACATTTCTCACGGACTCCATCCCCCTGCCCCTGAGGGTTCTTCCTTCAGATCTTGCACCCAATCCAGATACGCCCCAGCAGCCCCATGTCACCCAGGGAACTGCTAGGATCTTCAGACCTGGAGATGGCGCTGCAGCTCCCCAGAACCCTCCTTCCCCCCTTCACTGAGCTATTACCCACAATCCCTGAGGAGGAAACCCACCATTACTATATATCCTATGGGGCATATATAGTAGTTCTATTCTGTACATAGTTGGGCATATTATAGTAGTGTATATTCGTTTACATAGGGGAGCAGTATTATATTAGTTATATTCCTGTACATAGGGGGCAGTATTATAGTAGTTAATATTCCTGTACTAGGGGGCCTATTATAGTAGTTATATTCCTGTACTAGGGGGCAGTATTAATAGTAGTTATATTTTCTTGTACATCGGGGGCAGTATTATAGTAGTTTATTTCCTGTACATAAGGGGGGCAGTATTATAGTATTTATATTCCTGTACATAAGGGCCGTATAAGTAGTTTATATGCTTGTACTAGGGGGCAGTATTATAGTAAAGTTATATTCTTGTATCATAAGGGCAGTGTATCGTATTATATGCCTTGTCCATAGGGGGGCAGTATTATAGTAGTTATATCTTGTACATATAGGGCAGTATTATCGTAAGTTATATTCTTGTACCTAGGGTCCGTATTATAAGTATTTATTCCTGTACCCAGGGCAGGTATTATAGTAGTTTATAATTCCTGTACATAGGGGGCAATTATTATAGTAGTTTCTTCCTTAACATAGGGGGCAGTATTATAGTAGTTTATAGTCCTGTAAACATAGGGGGCAAGTATTATAGTCGTTATTTCCGTGCACAGGGCCAGTATTATATTAGTTTTTTATCTTCGTGTACATAGGGGGCAGTATTAGAGTAGTTATTTCCTGTACATATGGGGCAGTATTATAGTAGTTCATTCTTGTACTAGGGGTAGTATTATATAGTTTTATTATATTTCTTGTACTAGGGGCCGATTATAGTGTTTATATTTCTTGGCACATAGGGGGCAGTATGTTAGTATTATAATTACTGTACATAGGGGCAGTATTATAGTAGTTATATTCTTGTACATAGGGGCAGTATAATATAGTTATATTCCGTTGTACATATGGAGGCATTATTATAGTAGTTTATATACTTTGTTCATAGTGGCAATATTATAGTAGTTTATATCCTGTACATAGGAGGCAGCATTATAGTAGTTATATTCGTGTAGATAGGGGGCAGTATTATAGTAGTTATATTCCTGTACATAGGGGGCCCGTATTATAGTAGTTATAATTCCTGTACATAGGGGCAGTAGTAATAGTAGTATATCCTGTCTACGGGCATATTATATTAGTTTAATATTCTTGTACATATGGGCATATTATAGTAGTTCTATTCCTGTACATAGGGACATTATTATAGTAGTAATATTCTTGTACATGGGGCATATTTCGTAGTTCTATTCCTGTACAAAGGGCATTATTTAGTATTTATATTTCCGGTACATGATGGCATATTATATAGTAGTTATATTCTTGTACATAGGGGGTAGTATTATAGTAGTTATATTCTTGTACATAGGGGGCAGTATTATAGTAGTTATATTCCTGTACATAGGGGGCAGTATTATAGTAGTTATATTCTTGTACATAGGGGACAGTATTATAGTAGTTATATTCTTGTACATAGGGGCAGTATTATAGTAGTTATATTCCTGTACATAGGGGGCAGTATTAGAAGAAGGCGTGCAGGATAGTGAGTGCAGCTCTCCGTATTATACACAGATATGATACAGTAGTGTAGAAAGTGAGTGCAGCTCGCAGTAGTCTACACATATATGATAAAGAGTGGTAGAATAGTAAGCGCAGCCTCTGCAGTATTAGACACATATATGATACCAGTAGTGTTAGATCAGTGAGCGCAGCTCTGCAGTCGTATTATACACATAAGATACAGTCCTAAGTGCAGAATAGTGAGCGCAGCTTGCCAGTATATAACATACTATATGCTACAGTAGTGTAGAATAGTGAGTGCAGCTCTGCAGTTATTATTACACTAATGATACAGTAGTGTAGTAGAATAGTACAGGCCAGCTCTGCAGTATTATACACAATATGATCAGTAGTGTAGAATAGGGAGCGAGCTTGACAGTATTAGTATTATACACATATATGATGCAGTATGTAGAATAGTGAGCGACAGCTCTGCAGTATTATACACCCTATCGATGCAGTAGTGAGAATAGGAGCGCAGCTCTGCAGTATTTAACATATATGATACAGTAGGGCAGAATAGTGAGAGCAGCAGATCTGCAGTATATACACATATATGATACAGTAGTGTAGAATAGTAAGCCGCAGCTCTGCAGTATATACAAATCTGATACAGTGTGTAGATAGTGAGTGCAGCTCGGCAGTATTATGTACACATCATGATACGTAAGGGTAGAATAGTGCAGCGCAGCTCTGCCGTATGGGACACCTACATGAGACAGTAGTGTAGAATCGTGAGCGCAGCTCTGCAGTATTATACACCCCCCCCTAGATACAGTAGTGTGAATAGTGAGCACAGCTCTGCAGATTATACACATATATGATACAGTAGGGTAGGAATAGTGAGCGAAGTATGCCGGATTCTACACATATATTGTGATACAGTAGTGTAGAATAGTGAGACGCAGCTCTCGCCCAGAATCAACACATATTGGTAAGTAGCGTCAGAATAGTGGTAGCGCGCTCTGACAGTTATTATACACATATAGATAACAGTAGTAAGAATAGTAAGCGCAGCTCTCGCAGTATTATACACATATATGGATACAGTAGATGCAGAATAGTGAGCGCAGCTCTGCAGACTATACCATATATGATAACAGTAGTGTAGAATAGTGAGGCAGCTCTGAAGTATGTAGTACAAATATATGCTACAGTAGTGCAGAATCTTGAGCGCAGCTCGGACAGTATTATAAACATATATTGATACAGTAGTGTAGAATAGTGAGCGCAGCTCTGCCGTATTATACCACATATATGATCCAGTAGTGCAGCATAGTGAGCGCAGCTCTGACAGTATTATACACATATATGCTACCGTAGTGTAGAATAGGGCGCAGCTCGCAGTATTATTATACACATATGCTAACAGTGCGATAGAGTAGTGCGCGCAGCTCTGCTAGTATTATGACACATATATGATACAGTAGTGTCGAATAGTGAGCGCAGCAGCTCGCAGTATTATACACATATGTATGATACAGGAGTGTAGAATAGTGAGGCAGCTCTCGCCAGTATTATACACATATATGATACAGTAAAGTAGAGTAGTGAGCGCAGCTCTGCAGTAGTATACACCATATATGATATACAAGTCTGAGAATAGTGAGAACACAGCTCTGACAGTATTCTACACATATATGGTACAGTAGTGTAGAATAGTGAGCGCAGCTCTGCAGTTTATTACCACATATATGATTACAGTGTGGAGGAATAGTAAGCGCAGCTCTGCAGTATTTATACAAATACGATACAGATAGTTGTAGACGACTAGTGAGCGCAGCTCTGAAGTATTATACACATATATGATACAGTAGTGTAGCATGTGAGCGCAGCTCGCAGTATTATACACATGATGATACAGAGCGAGAATAGTGAGCGAGCTCTGCAGTATTATAACATAATGATACAGTAGTGTAGAATAGTGAGCGCAGCTCGAGGATTATACACATATATGATACAGTAGTGCAGAATAGTGAGCGCAGCTCTGACAGTATCTACACATATAGCTACAGTAGTGTAGAATAGTAAGCGGAGCTCTGCAGTATTTAACATATATGATACCAGTAGTGTAGAATAGTGAGTGAGCTCACCAGTATTATGACATACATGATACAGAGTGAGAATAGTGAGCGCAGCTCGCAGTATTGTACACATACTGATACAGTAGTGTAGAATAGTGAGGCAGCCTGAGTATTATAAAATAATGATACAGTAGGTAGAATAGTGAGACAGCTCGGAGTATTATACACATATATGATACATTAGTGTCGATAGTGAGCGGCAGCTCTGCGTATATACACATATATGAACAGTAGTGTGAATAGTGAGCGCAGCTCTGCAGTATTATACACATATATGCTACAGTAGGTGAGAATAGTGAGGCGCAGCTCTGCAGAATCATACACATATAGGTAACAGTAGCGTAGAATAGTGAGCGCAGCTCTGCAGTATTTATACACATAGCATATATTACAGTGTACAGAATAGGAAGCGCAGCTCTGCAGTATTATACACATATATGATACAGTAGTGCAGAATAGTGAGCGCAGCTCTGCAGTATTATACACATATAGGATACAGTCGTGTAGAAAGTGAGCGCAGCTCTGCAGTATTATACACATATATGATACAGTAGTGCAGAATAGTGAGCGCAGCTCTGCATATTATACACATATATGATACAGTAGTGTAGAATAGTGGCGCAGCTCTGCTAGTATTCCACATATATGATACAGTAGCTGCCAGAATAGTGAAGCGCAGCTCTGCAGTATTATACACATATATGAACAGTAGTGTAGTAATAGTGAGCGCAGCTCTGCAGGATTATACACATGATGAACAGTAGTTGTAGAATAGTGAGCGACGAGCTCTTGCAGGATCTATACAAAATAATATGATACAGTAGTGTAGA
>WNYA01001486.1:17188-29097 GCA_019512145.1 Engystomops pustulosus
TGTACATAGGGGGCAGTATTATAGTAGTTATATTCCTGTACATATGGGGCAGTATTATAGTAGTTATATTCCTGTACATAGGGGGCAGTATTATAGTAGTTATATTCCTGTACATAGGGGGCAGTATTATAGTACTATTCATACGTTAGAAGCTTCAGAGTCTTGTTATTGGATAGGCAGGTGATGACATTTTCCAAACCACTGTCTGTGATCCCGTTGATGTCCAGATACAGTTCCTCTAGAGTCTGGTTATGACGTAATGCTTCCCAAAGACACTTGATGCCGTCTGATCCGATGTTATTCCCGCACATTCTAAAACAAGACACAACTTGGAAGATAAGTTCTGTAGACTGTGGGCAGTTCTGTAGTGATGACACTTCTGTAGGCAGGAATATTCTGGACACTATATGGCAGTATATTGCCCTGGTCACATATCATAGTAGATTAGGGTGACTATGGTCACAGGTCCATCAAGTCCTTCCTCTAGAAACCTGTCCTTACTAATTCATGTTCCCATGCTCGGCCATCTACACCTTTACTGCTGCAATGTCTGTTTATTTTAACAACCTAATTTTAACTCTCGGTTGTAAGGTTACGATGGGCGGATTCCTGATGTGTCCTAACAATGTAGGGCAGCAGCGTATCCCCTGTTCGTGCTGTGGGATTTGTCCTCTGGTTTGGCTCCTCCCACCAGAAAGCGGGAGGAGGAGCAAATATTTGCAGCAGCCAGTGATTGGCTGCTGTTGATATTCATGGTTTTACCCCATAACCTTATATGGAGTGTTACATCACTGGGGAACACCCAGAACCTAACGTTCAGGGGAGGCCAGGGATGGAGGCCGTACTGCAGCATCCGTCACCCATAGCCTCTAATGATTGCCACTGCTCCTGCTCTTTCCAGCAGGATGTTATAGAGCAGTCCACTACATTTTTTTTTCTGTGTTTTCCTTCTGGATGTGAAGTTTACGGAGCAGATGTAGGCCCCTACCTACCTGTACATGTCTATGGACAAATTCAGCGTATACGCAAAATGCTTGACTGGTATATATACTGAATGGATCGAAAAAGTGAATGTGACCTGAGGACATGAACTGAGACTCACAGAAGACTTTTCACTTGACACGTCGGAGATTTCAGCACATCGGCCTCCATTACCGCCACTTCCTTCCCCAAAGCGTTATATCGCAGGCTACAAACAAAAGATAATGATACAATAGTTATAATACATTAGCATCCTAGTTATATTAGACCTAGGGGGCAGTATTAGTATTATACTAGTTGTTCATTCACTTCCCAAACGTCTCTTGTTGTTTGTAGGGAACCCGTCAGCAGCTCTATCCACATAATACACCACTAGCGTTATTCATCTTTGTATTAGTAAAATCCATCGTATTCTTAGTTCTCTTGGTCGCTACATGCTATGAATCATTTTTTATTCCTCTTGTCCATTCATATTATAAAGTCAATAAAATCCAGGCCCTCGATCCCTCTACGTCACCCTCCCTCACGTATCGGGCTCTCAGACACAACACACATGACCTTTGTCCATACTTTTATATACTTTCACCTTGAAGCTGTAGTTGGGTCTATCTGATGATGATAAAGTTCCCCGTCTGAGGCTGGTCACAGACTCCCCTGTAACTATTGCTACCTCCGACACTTGAGTAGTCACAATTACTACTACAGCTTTATGTTGTCTACTAGCTGTAGTATGGCTTGTTATACTGCATGTGCTGGGGGTGGCATTAGATTTGCACATTGTCCACCTGGGTGTCTTCTTATCCTGACCTTCTACCGATACATCTGCCATTGGATGCGTTGGGCGTCCACATCCTCTCCCAATACTATGGATGAGGTTTTACCTATAGGACATCTCCCTTCAGAGGTGTCAAGGACCAACGCATGCACCAGTAAAAGGTTCTTCAGCTCATCCCTACAATCTTGGGACTATAGAAATGACCTGACCGGTGCCTGAGTGAAGGTTCCCAGTGTCCCAGCCCTGAATTTTGGTTTACATCTTGACTCTTTGGTTTCTTGACCATAGCGCCCAACTATTGACTCTTCCTCATTTCCAACCTGGATCCCTTTGTCTATCCTCGTCAAGACCAAAGACCTTCCATGACTACACATGTGTCCTGATACTTGCTACCACTCAATGAAGGTTGTCTTGCCTGGCCAGCTGCCTCCTACTGCCTGGTGGGAGACATCTGGATTTTACTGAGGCTTCCTTCTCTCTCCCCATACAGGACATGAGCCAAGTGTGCGTGGAGATTGAGTGAGACAGCGTACAGTACTTTCACCTCTGTGAATGCCATGCAATGGTTTATCCTCTCTACGTTGTACATCCTATTGCAAAATATGTCACCTCCAGTGGCAGAGGAAGAAATTATCGTCTAGTCTAGTGCCACCCATCAGTGACAAAAGTGTTGGACCGGTCCACCAATCTACGAAAGGATCTTCCATTGAGTCCAAGCTTTAACTTTGTATTGGCCCCTGAGGCGCAGGAGAGAACAATCCAATTTTGTGGTGTCTTATCTAGGGGTTAATGGATGGTTGGCCTAAGCTCCTTTGTGTCTAGTGGGTGCAGGGAACCTCAGTCAGGCACTGGTTGGCTGTCCTGATAGCGATTGTCAAACATTGAATTATGGCTTGGATTACCAACACTATACCTTTACCTTATTTTGGTAAGGGGATAGTGTTGACGATGCTTTTAGAAGGTACTGATTCCACGCGTTATTCGAAGCCATAACAATCCCTACCATGTACTAACAAGAGCATTTCTCTCTACAGATGGTAACTGTGGACATTTTAAAGGCTTGAGCATTGACTTGTTTGCCACCTTTAGCCGGTATCAGAGAGATATCTTTACAGTGGGAAGCCTTTTTCCTAGACAAGGCTTCCATCGAGATCCAGTACCTTCCGAGGGACAATATACTTTGAGGAAGGGACTGCACAAGTCCATGGTTGCATTAGTGGAGAACAATTTATGACACCATCAGCACCAAAGTGGAAAAAAGTCAGAACTCACGACACGGTTTGGCATCGATGAAGAAGTGGCTGTAGCTGTCGTAGTCCTTGAATTCCAATACTTGTGTAGCCAAGATTTAGAGTCTTCAGTCCAGTCGAGTGTTGGAGGATGTAGCTTAGAGTAGCACAGTCAGCCGGGTTCAGTATCACCTTGAACAGGTCAACCTCGTCGATTTCTGGTGCCACTGCTCTCACCACCTCTTCTTGCCTCAATTCTCTCAAACAGTGGAGAAGGTTAAGGAGCCTCTGATTCAATTCATATGTAATTTTACCCTTGAACCAATTGGTTAGAGGAACTAGAATGTTCAAGCCGAAAGGGTCCACTAAGCCATGTAGTTTACCTTCTAGCCTAAACGATATAAGGCCCATGACAAAGCGAGAGAACATTTGCAGATTCTCCCATTGCTTTGAAGTCTTGAGTTCCATAGTGGTGGCAAGAAGCTCACTTTGGACAGGCTCCTGAGGAGAAATTCCAAAACACCAGAGGTCGAGGCATTGTAATAGCTCATCCACTGAAGAACTTATAGTTACTATACAATAGAGGGCAGCAAAAAACTCTTGAACAGTCATATGGAAGAAGGCAAACATCTCCGTGCTACTTTGCCCATCAACGTTGATAAAGATTCGATGAATGAAGCTGTCGGGTAGTTGAGCCGGTTCAAGTCCAAATCTTTGTAGGTCATCAGTAGTGAATAAAATTTTGCTTTCCAGCAGCGAAATGTAAGCAAGTTTCCCAAGTTTACAAAGGATGTCCTTCATCTTGGACAGCATAGCAGGACAGCAGAGGAAAATTGGTCCATTACTTATCTTTGGAGAGTTGTCCCTGAGATGCATAATGGTGCACAGATAAGATCTGTAGACCTCGGTCATCGTCTTGGGTGGGTTCTCAAGGCATGACTCTTCTATTTTGTTTTGGAAGAAGGGTTGTAAAGCAGTACATATGATAAAGCAGTACAGTGGGATGAAGGAGAGACCTGATAGAGTGTCATTCTTCATAATATAATGAAAAACTTCTCCAGATATGGTCTTTTCTCTGAAGAACCTGAAGCAGAATTCTTCAACTTGTCTTTCCTCAAACCCAAGGATGACTACTTTCCGATCAAAAATATGTGTAGGAAGAGAAGGACGAGGTCTGCTTGTTACCACAATAGATGCTCCTTGTAACAAAGACCCATTTAGGAGACTGGAAACCAAATCCTTTACTGGTGCAGGATCTTTGATGTTTTGGACTTTGGTTTCTTGACTTATAAGGTGTTTGAATTCGTCCAAGCCATCAAGTAGAATCAATAACTTCTCTGGATGGCTGCAAAGGGCCTCCACTATGTTCTGAAGGTGGGCATGCTTCTTTTTTATGAGGTCCACAAGGCTAATTGGCCCCTCCAATAGGTTAAGCTCTCGGAAAGCAAAATTAATAGCGCATGAGACATTGGTGAAGGCCTTCTCGACGGCCCACTCATGCAGAATTCTTTGCATCGCATAGGTCTTACCGATTCCAGCTATTCCAGTCATGAGAACTGTCTTTGGTCCCTGAGTTCCTGGTTCCAGAGGGGTGAAGATGTCCATGAGATTGATTTTCTGGTGCCGGTTGTGTTCATAGAGGCGGACTCGCCTATTGGCCAAGACAAGGTACTCATGCTGGCCTTGTAGCCCTGCCGGATCCTCATCTGTGATAAAAACTTCAGTGTATCGAATTTCCAGCATCTCGCACAAGGTATGAGTGGTCTCCAGTTTTCCATGGACCTTGGCATTTTGTTTCAGTTGGGACAACTTGTGATTCTGCAAAACATCTGAAAAATAAAGAGTGTAATCTTAGAGGGGCTGCCCAGAATTAGTAGGCTACACTTCAACATACAGAGTATTGAAGGCCATGTTGATGACCTATCACTTATCACTTCCCCGGAGTTATGTACAGGAGATGTGCCGGGAGCCATGTACAGGAGATGTATAGGAGATATAAAGAGGTCTATGTACAAGAGATGTGCCGGGAGCCATGTACAGGAGATGTATAGGAGATATAAAGAGGGCTATGTACAGGAGATGTGTCGGGGGCCATGTACAGGAGATATAAAGAGGGCTATGTACAGGAGATGTACAGGAGATTCATAAACTTAAAGGGGTTGTCTGAATCTTTTGAAACTCTTGCAGCTGGGCTGGGGAGGTAAGTTTTTAAAAAAGAAAGCGGTACTCGCCTCCTCCGTCGCTCCCGCTGTCTCGCTGGTCCGTGCCAATAGGGGCACTGTTGGGAGTTTGGCTTCTGGGCAGCCATGCCCACCCATCCCTATTCCCACCGCTGTATCACGCACTGAGATATGTGGACGGGTGGGGGTGGCCGACCACCTTGTCCATCCGGAAGCCAAACTCAGCAGAGCTTTCGTGCCCCTGTTGGCACGGATCAGTCAGACATCGGCAGAGGACACCAGGAGAGACGGAGGAGGTGAGTACTGCTTTCTTTTTTTAAAACCTACCTCCCCAGCCAACTGCAAGATTTCCAAAAGAGCCGAACAACCCCAACTAACTAGTAATACCTATTTAATAAAATTCTGCCAGTGAGAAATGAAAGGAATTCAACTTTTTCAGAGCAAGAAACCTTGGAGAAGCTTTCATGTGTAGCAGCTCAGTTATGTTACAGCCCATTTTTAGTACAATAATCTAGTTCAATCATTCACCATAGCTTTGCCTGGTACGTGATGAATTCTGCAAGCTTAGCACTTGAGGGTGACGGTTACAATAAGTAATTTATTATATTATGTTTATCACATAAGGTCCATAAATAAAAAAAAAAGTTATTTACTTACCTGTGAAGCCATTGATCAGTGTGTAAGTTGTGCCGAGGTGGAGGATGCTCAAGCGAATGTACTGTCAGATCAGCAGATCCTACTCGCCACAACCCTAATCAGCTGCTCGAACATGACTTGGACATTACATCCCCCAGTCATGACCGGTTTGTAGTTGGGTTGAATAGGGGTTGAGTTGCAATACCAGGTCTTGCCACTATAAGTGTATGGCACCATGAATGGCTTGTGAACAGGTCACAGTGCTTGACATAGCTGAAGGGGGTGCTGTCTGCCAGACCATCACCAATCTGATATTGTGATCCTGTCCTAAGGTAAAGTCACCATATATAGATCCTGGAATACTCCTTTAATGTTGTTCAACATAATCTAATTTGTCACTCGAAATCTGAGGATAATCCGATCATTGTGTTTACAAAGAGTCATCTCACCTTCCAGCTGTTGACGTTCACCTAGGGCAATGGATGGTTGGCCTAAAGGAAAGTAGGATATTTATAGGAGGACTAAAAGAAAAGATTTCAGACAGCCACAGGCATTTCATTATAGTCCACAGATTACACCATCAGATAAGAGATCTACTCTCTATAAGGACCTCCAGTGTCTATGGGGAGGCCCTTCCATATCTAGTTGGGATCTACATTTCATTTTTTAAGGCTAGGTCAACAAAAATTGAGAAAAATTATACAAAACTTTTAGTTCTTTATATACAAATTACCCATCATGCAGGTAAATGGAAACTATAACCAAGCAGAGTCACCATACCTTCCATCAGAGGATGTCCACCTGGTGCATCGGATGGTTGTCCTGTGCAAAAAAGTAGAGTTTCCATTATGGGGTCTGTCATCTGGTCATGGACATTATTTTTTTTGTTAGTTAGTTGTTTCCTCAGATTCCAATGAAATTAAATGTCAAATGTTGGACCTACCAGAGGTGGTGATCTTGAGGGCCCACCCTTCAACCATAGAATAACATTAAGCAAATGATATCATCAACAAGATGTAATAATCTACTGTATAATATTGGAATCATCCTATACGAAATAGATCATTATATCAAATTATTACTCCACTCATTTCCAAATGAAGATCTTTGGGGCCCATTATAAAGTGTTAGAACCGGGGGGCCCACCGGAGGATTCACCGATGCTCCTGTGGGCCTGTCCGACTGAGCTAGGAGTCTAGGACTGGTTGGATTTTTCTCGTCCAACCATTTGCTTTCCCCGGGGGAGATAAGTATCTCCATGGACACCTAGTTAACGATTGTAACCTTTAAGAGCCTTGGTCAAAAATTTTGGCAATTATGTACCAATTTTTTCAGATTACACAGTGCCCTCCCAACTGATGATGTCATCACACTGGCTCTGTATGGTGACATCATCACAATTTGGCAAACAACTAGATGAGGACAGTAATTGGTAATATTGACAATGGATATCTGGAGGCAATCGCTTGAAGTCCATGGTCCCCGAGTATTTGAGCAGTCTGGCTGGTTGCTGATGCTATTTTAACTGCTACAGTTACTACATTTTGCATGACAAAGGATTGAAAGGAAATGGGAAAATGGTTCAGGAAAAACAAAAATGCTTCTTCTCCGGGTCCCTCAGGCGCGGCTCATGGTCGTTGCCTTGGTGCAGACGCTTGTGGCTTTCAGTTTTGCACGTCTAGGCAGTTGTTTATTACCCCGGCCACAGTTATTGGCACGTATGAAAATTCCTGGACTTGTAACCCCATGGTAGATAACAAGAGCAATAAAGAGATGCTACGTGATCTGGATGAGGGCGATTCTCAGGACTATCTCTATCTATTACCCAGCATTCTAACATACCTGGGGCATATCCTGGCTCTTTGTCAAATGCAGTTTTTTTTTAGACTTATTAGGTGCAAATTTTTGTGCAACTCCAATACCAATGCATTTCCTGTGCATGGTCGGGACTGGCGTGTTTTTGTGCTTTTTTTTGTGCCCTTTTAGACACGAAACAATGTTACATCAAAATGCTAAATGGCGAAATACAAGAAAAATCCACAAAAAAATTGTGCAAATACCCAAATGTGCCCAAATGTCCATAAAATACAGCCAAAAAACGTACATCAGACTAAGATAAATCTGCCCCTATAGATGTTATTATAATAATAGTATGATGTCATTGTTATATAATTTAAGGTGACCGTGTCCCAACAGTGACAAAATACACACAGAAGCGAGACAAAACTTTTATTTTAAATATATTCACAAAAACAGCACAAAAAATATTACTGATCGATCGACCGACCGTTATATATCCAGGAGATGTAGTAGTAGGAGTAGTAGTAGTAATAGAAGGAGTAGTAGTAGTAGTAATAGGAGTAGTACTAGTAATAGGCGGAGTAGTAGTAATAGGAGTTGTAGTACTAGTAATAGGAGTAGTAGTAGTAGTAATAGGAGTAGTACTAGTAATAGGAGGAGGAGGAGTAATAGGAGTTGTAGAAGTAGTAGGAGTAATAGGAGTAGTAGTAGTACTAGTATTAGGAGTAGTAGTAGTAATGATAGGAGTAGTACTAATAATAGCAGGAGTAGTAATAGGAGTAGGAGTAATAGTAGTACTAGTAATAGGAGTAGTAGTAGTAGTACTAGTAATAGGAGTAGTAGTAGTAATAGGAGTAGTAGTAGTACTAGTAATAGGAGTAGTAGTAGTACTAGTAATAGGAGTAGTAGTAGTAATAGGAGGAGGAGGAGTAATAATAGGAGTAGTACTAATAAAAGCAGGAGTAGTAGTAGTAATAGTAGGAGTAATAGTACTAGTAATAGTAGTAGTACTAGTATTAGGAGTAGTAGTAGTACTAGCAATAGGAGTAGTAGTAGTAATAGGAAAAAATTTACATGGTTATTCACCGTAAGGATAAATACATAGTGATTAAAAACAAGCAAATTTCTCACAAAATTGTTCCATATATCTGCAAAAAGAAAGCCATATAATGGAGTATCGCCGTAATTGTGATGACCCAAGAATAAGATAACACATTGGGGGTCATTACTATTTTTGGTCGGGCTTCCCGAATTTTAACCGATTTGCACCAACCGTTTTCCTGTTTACAGAGCTGTTTTAGAGCTTATTTTTTGCTTTATTTTTTGCTGTTCTTTTTCTCTGTATTACGTCGGGGTAAATGTTACTTTTTGATTGCCTTTTATGCTGTTTTTATGAGGTCCAATGTGAAAATTTCCGGATTTCAGTGTTTAGTCGCGATCCTGGCCTGCTCTGAGTTAAAGCTGTATCAGGATTCTGCTTGAATACTGCAAATGTCATTGAGAGCAGAGAGGATTGGCTCCTGAGCAGTTCAATGCACAGAGCACAGCAGTGTGAGAACACTCCCCAGTGCGCTTGGAGAAGCTTCAATCCTGGGATATAAATCCATATTTAACAGCCCTAATGCTAATAGCAACATCTAACAAAGGTCCAATTACACATCTCTCCAGGCACAATACCAAAATCTGGCTGCAGTTTGTAATGTCCCACCTGCTGACAGGTTCCCTTTAAGCTTATGATGGTTCCCATGTATATAGGCCTCCTTAGATATGGAGAGAGAGTGTTTTGTTGGTATACACTCACCAATGACATCAGTCGGCTGCTTGAAATAAATAGGAAATGTGTTTCGTAGCCATTCACGGAGCTCCGGGCAGTAATTCTCTTGGATCTGCTGGAGAACATGGATGAAGGTCCTGCAGCTGTTCTCGTTCTTCAGCATGACCTCCAGCAGGGAGATGACCTGGTTTTTCTCAGGTCTGCTATCCAGAAGGGTGAAATAAACCTGCTGGGATATGGCCCCATCATCATGGAGCCACCGCAGCAGCACCACGGGGTTCTTCTCTAACCACGTCACCAAGGATGATCTACAAGACTGGACCTTAGAGAGACACTCCGTCTTCTCTGACATCTAAAGAGAATAAAAACATCAGCTACGTGCCAGAAACAGCGCCATTCCTGGACAGAGGTCAAGTGCGGCAGTGCAGCTCAGTAACATTCATTTAGATGGAGCTGCATTACCAGACACAACCAGCGGCGCTAGTATGGCACTGTGGATACCCAATATACTCCCCTCCAATTATTTCCTAATGGTATATCAGGCTGGACAATGGTCAGGTCCCTATATTATGGTAAAATCATATGCTATGGGTCTGTGTTACAGAAATTTCCCTTTAAAAGAGGTTGTCCTACCAAGGAATCTTATTCCCTATAACCCCAGTGATCTGACACTTTTTGTTCTGGGGGATAGGATTTTAGTTTCTTTAAGTGGACAACCCCTTTAAGCTTCCATACTTCTATGGGAGCCAGATATTTCCATCACATTGATTGAATTTGGGTATTGACTTGCAAATCTGGAGGTACAAATACAACAATGTGCACCCCCAAATTGGAATATGCAACACTGACAAGCAAACGGTACCAGATAAATTTTACTGCATTCATATTTTGGGTTTTAAGAAAGGTGGTTGTATGTTCTTGGAGATTGTGTTAATAAAGTTGATTGACGAAAGCACTAACCTAGTCACAGAGAAGCAGAGAAACCAATCACTGCACGGCTTTGTTTTAATAAACTGCTCTGATATAATGAAAGCTGTGCTGTGATTGGTTGCTAGGGGACGATAGAGACAAGGCCTAATGGATGAAGGATGCCTCAGAGAAACCAATCAGTTTAACCTCCATTTTCAAAATTTCAACTGAATTTCTTTTTCTAAAGGAAACAGCTACTCCATTTTTTTTTTTTATAATAAACTTTCTTTATACAATCAGGGACATACAATTTACACTTTACTAAACCCTACGTTAGCTATTGGCACATTAACGCTCCATGATGCAGCGGAATGGGCTGCGGCTTCGTTACAATGTGCCAGGATAGAGGATAGAAATATATCACGGTCTAGTCCTGCTCACACAGCTGCGGAATCGTTACAATGTGCCAGCATAGAAAGTGTAAATCTATTGCAGTCTATCCCTGCGCATACACAGCTGAGGAATAGTTACAATGTGCCAGCGTAGAAAGTGTAAATCTATTGCAGTCCAGTCCTGCGCACACACAGCTGAGGAATCGTTACAATGTGACAGCATAGAAAGTGTAAATCTATTGTAGTCCAGTCCTGCGCACACAGCTGAGGAATCGTTACACTGTACCATTGCAGAGGGTTACCATCTTAATCCAGTCACTGCTCACACAGTGTTGTCACAGTGTGCCAGGACAGGGGGTGTAAACATATCCCTGTTTAGTCCTGCTCACTCAGCTGAGACACTGTTACAATGTGCCAGTGGAGGGGATGTAAACCTCAGGAATCTTTCCAATGTGTTTTTGGACAATGCAAAAGTCTCTCCTAATCTAGTCCTGTTCAGTCAGGGCAGCATCTGTTACAGTGTATCAGCGCAGAGGGAAAAAGCCCATCCTAATCTAGGCCTGCTTAGACAGCTGAGGGATTGTTACAATGTGCCAGTTTTGGTAATATTCCGGAATTATTTAGATACTGGTAATCGTGAGGCCATAGATCTCAGAGTGTTTACTCACCGTGCCCAGGCATCAGAGGTCTCCTCACTATGGCGGAGCTCCGACTCCACTCCATATAATAAGACATAATAATAATAAAGCCTTTACCTGCACATTAATCATTAACCCCCTGGAGATAAGGGCCGCACCCAGCACGACTGTACCCGGCTCAATCATAGGCATGTAAAGGGTTATTTTATAGCAGGGTGAGCGCTCACAGATTACAAAAAACTCCCAATTCATGTATGTTTTTGGAGTGTGCGAGGAAACCAGAGAACCCAGAGGAAACCCACACAAACACAGAGAGAACATACAAACTCTTTGCAGATGTTGATCTTGATGGGACTTGAACCCATGACCCCAGGACCGCTTGGGGCACTCTGCTCCATGTGTAACTACCCCTATAGCTGTCAGAGCACCAGGGGTCCAAAACTTCAGGGTGGACCACCTTCCTATTTAAGCCCTTTGTATGAGGGAGAGGACTGTGATGTTACTGTATATGTGAAGGTGGGCACTTTGATGAACCTGTATATTTGGGAGCACTGTGGTGGTGGTGTATATGAGGGGCACTGTAATGGTAGTGTCT
>WNYA01001486.1:60260-70412 GCA_019512145.1 Engystomops pustulosus
TGACTATTGGCTGCGGTGGAGCAGCTGCTGTGTCCACTGTGCATCGCGCCGCACTCCGCCGTACATCGCACCGCACTCCGCCGTACATCGCACCGCACTCCGCCGTACATCGCACCGTTCTCCGCAGTACATTGCGTCACTCCTGGTCTTGGTGAGCTGCAACAATTTTCCGTTTTTTCCATAATCTCTGCGCGGTCACATCCCCTGTACCTGGTGTGAGGTGGTCTCACTAGTAGTACAATCACTCCTGCCAGCCTGCTGGGGGTTGTAGTCCCATGGCGGGAGGCCTTGCTCACCTGTGACACTGACTGAGGCCAGGGAGGTGTCACTGTGTACATACATGACATTACTTATCCTGTACTGATCCTGAGTTACATCCTGTATTATACTCCTGAGCTGCACTCACTATTCTGCTGCTGGTGCAGTCACTGTGTACATACATGACATTACTTATCCTGTACAGATCCTGAGTTACATCCTGTATTATACTCCAGAGCTGCACTCACTTATGAGACATTGGGTATAGTAGTTATGAAGGGGGGGGGCAGTTTCCTTCTCTCTTTTTGAGTTACTAAGAAATGTAGCTACATAATAACCCCCACTGCAGGGTCCCCCAGGCCTCTCACATTTGGGGCGCCATCACTCACCTGTGCCACAGCTTGGGGGGCACCAGCAAAGGCGGTTGTAGACACCACACTCACTGCTCCGGTTGCGTCCCCCTGTCCGTCCAGCTGACCGTCTGTCACCTGGACCACTCTGTACGTTACCTGAGGACACACAAGATACACAACGTATGTAATTGGGGCTGCACCTCCTGCACCTCTGTGGATGAGAGGGGATCGGACCACCAACCTGTCCTCCATTGTTCTCTGTGCGGAACTGGTACTGGATGTTGTGCTCTGAGAAGGCGGCCTGCTGGACCGCGGCAATGGCCACCGCCGTGTGCTCATCAGCGCTCGTGTCATCTGTAGGGAGGAGGAGATCACTGCTGAGAACATGTACTACACTCCAGACCAACAGAGGTGTCCTCACACTGCTGTGCTCCACTCAATGCACCTCTGCACTGGGGGGCATGTCCTCACACTGCTGGGCTCCACTCAATGCACCTCTGCACTGGGGGCGTGTCCTTACACTGCTGTGCTCCACTCATACTGCACCTCTGCACTGGGGGCATGTCCTCCACCTCACATGCTGGGCTCCACTAATGCACATTGCATGGGGCGGTTGTCTCAAATGCTGTGCCCACTATAAGCACTCTGCACTGGGGGCTCCCAGTCACCTCCTCACACACATGGTGGAGAGAAAAAGAAAACACTAACCATCCAAATATTGGAGGGAGTTATGTATGATAATAACAAAAATGGGGAAGAGAAAGCGGAGGGAAGCTTTTCGATCTTGAGATATTTCGGATAGGGCCACAAATAAAAAGCCCACGACTGGTTCATCACACTGCTCGGGCTGCTCCAACTCTAATCGCACCTCTGCACTGGGGGCATAGGGATTGTCCTCACACTGCTGTGCTTCCATATACGCACCTTGCATGGGGGCGTGTCCCTCACACTGCTGGCTCCACTCATAATGCAACCTATGCAATGGGCGGCGTTGTCATCACACGGACTGGCTCACTCATAATGCACCTCTGCACTGGGGGAGTTTGTCTTACAAGCTGTGTCCACTCATTAATGCACCTATTTGCACTTGGGGGGCGTGTCCTCACAATGCTGGGCCTTCCACTCATTAATGACCTCTGCACTGGGGGCTTGTCCTCACACTGCTTGTGCTCCACTCATAATGAACCTCGTGCCATGGGGGAGTTGTCCTCACACGCTTGTGCTCCACTCATAATGCACCTCTGCACTGGGGGCGTGTCCTCACACTGCTGTGCTCCACTCATAATGCACCTCTTGTGCCACAGGGGGGCCGGGGGCCTGTCCTCAACTGCTGGGCTCCACTCATACTGCACACTTGCACTGGGGGCGTTGTCTACACCACTGATGTGATCCACTGCATCTGAACCTCGCATGGGGGCCGTCTGTCCTCAACTGTGGGCTCCACCCACTGCACCTCTTCACTGGGGGGCGTGTCTCACACAGTGCTGTGCTCCACTCATAACTGCACCCTCTCATGGGGGCGGGTCCTCACACTGCTGGGCTCCATCATAGTGCACGTCTGCACCAGGGGCGCGTGTCCTGTCACTGCTGGATGGGCATCATAAATTGCCCCTCTGGCACCGGCGGGCGGGGGCGTCCTCACACAGCTGTCTCCACTATAATGACCTCTGCACTGGGGGCCGTGTCCTAATCAGCTTGTTCTCCACTCAAAGCAACTCTGCACTGGGGGGGCGTGCCTCCAAAGCTGGCTTGGTCCACTTTAATAGAGAACCTCTGCACTGGGGGCGTGTCCTTACACTGCTGTGCTCCACTCATAATGCACCTCTGCACTGGGGGCGTGTCCTCACACAGCTGTGCTCCACTCATAATGCACCTCTGAATGGGGGCGTGTCCTCACACTGCTGTGCTCCACTCATAGTGCACCTCTGAACTGGGGGAGTGTCCTCACACTGCTGTGCTCCACACATACTGCACCTCTGCACTGGGGGCGTGTCCTCACACAGCTGTGCTCCAGTCATACTGTACATCTACACTGGGGGCGTGTCCTCACACTTCTGTGCTCCACTCATAATGCACCTCTGCACTGGGGGTGGTCCTCACACTTGCTGTCCTCTGTTTGCATGAAACTGCAGTAGTAGACTTCTAGTAAACTACTACAGGGGACTAGCAGTGGGGCAGCTCAATGAGAGAGCTAAAAGCACAGCAGTGTGAGGACAAGCCCCTAGAAGCTGCAACATAAACCCATATTTCACAGTCCTGATGCTACTAATAACAGCATACACAAAGGTCTGATTACACATCTCTCCAGGGACAATACATAACACGGATGCGAGGAGCACAGAGCACAGCAGTGTGAGGTTGATTAAACATCCTCTACAGTGGGTTTTACTAAACACGTAACAAGCTGCAGAGAGCAAGAGCACAGCAGGTGAGCGTCTGTACCAACATCTCTCCAGGGGACAATTACATAACACTGGCGGCAGAGAGGCACAGAGCACAGCAGGGTGACGGTCTGATACACATCTCCAGGGACAATACACATACCACTGGATGAAGAGCGCAACAGAGCACAGCAGTTAGGTGTGAGGATCCATTACACATTCTCTCAGGGACATACATAACCTGGCTGCAGAGAGCACAGAAGACACAGCAGTGTGAGGGATGATTACACATCTCTCCAGGACAATACATACACTTGGCTGCAGAAGAGGCCAGAGCACAGCAGTGTGAGGTCTTGAAGTACAGATTTCTCTCCAGGGACCAAACATAAACTGGCTGCAGAGAGCCAACAGAGCACAGAAGTGTGAGGTCTGATTACACATTCTCCAGGGACCAATACATAAACACTGGCTGGCAGAGAGCCACAGAGCAAGCAGTTGTGAGGTCTGATACAAATCTCCCCAGGGAGGCTGCCAGAAGAGCACAGAGCACAGCAGGTGAGGTTGATTACACATCTTCTCCAGGCGACACTAACAATTGGGCTGCAGAGAGGCACAGAGCAACCAGCAGTGTGAGACCAGGCTGAGGGTTCCTGTGATCTGGTCACCCTGTGTGACTAGTTGTTTACATGCACTCCGGCAAGTGTAGTCGGGGGGGTGGTCGGGCACTCACCATCGTGTAGCTCCCACACTTTCCCCGCTTCCTGACCTTTATCGTTGCTGCAACCAAAAAAAACAACAACAAAAAAGCGATTAGGAAAATATTTAGAAAACCAGAGAAGAAGCAGATTATGAGGAAGTTCACAAATGTATCAGATCTCTCTGGGGGGGTTCAAGGCTTGGTTTTGCACTGGACATGATTGAGCTGTAATACGGGCACGCCCTGTTAGCCACCGAGGTGGCGCCGGACATCCCTTATACCAGGGCATGGGATCTTGTCCAGAGTAATATATTGTAGGGGGGGTTTGCCTGTTTCCCATGTCATGGAGACCCCGTTGGCTCCGACCCATAATATAAGGTTCGACCTAACAGTCCCCACAGGGCGCCCCCTAGGCATCACTAACTGTTTCCCTGCGCTCGGTCATAGAATGAGGACACGGGGCTCCGTCCACGACTTTACCTCCAGGACCGTGAATCATCCCCCGTCCCTCTTCTTGATTATAATCGGATGATCGGAGCGGATTAACCCCTTCCTGGCTGCACCGCACTACACGGACGCTCAGCTCGACTACATCACTGCACTCACAGGGAGGAGGTTTTGCCAGTGATTTGCAATTTCTGCATAACTTTTAAAGAGAGCAGCGCATCAAAATGGATCATGTGATCTCCACGTAACCCGGCCACACTGACAACTACAGCTCCTAGCGTCAGGGAATGCTGGGAGTTCTAGTCTCCTGGTATTCAGTGATCGATTAGATCTGGGGGGAGACCAAACTACCGTGCCACTTCTATAGGCAGACGAGCTCAATCTATAGGGTATGTCCACAGCCCCATGTCTCTACCTGCAAACATCCTCTTACAAAGGGATCAGGAGCAATCTACGTTACACGTACATAGTAAATAAGGACACCGAGACTTGTGGGTGCCCTTTCAGATATGCGTTATGAGATGATGGCGGTGCCTGCGGGTTACCCACTTAGGACAGGGGAGGAGGGGGGGGGATTACCAAAGGGAACACGACCAGGATTGGGGGGAGCTCAGGGATAAACATATGGCCAAAGGGGGGGGAGTTCACCCCAATACGCGGAGATAAGCGGGGGGCGATGCTCGTCTCCCTACACAGGAGGAAGTCACCGGCCACCCAGATATGTCGCAGTGATAAATGGTGCACTTCCCGTCTATCGAAAGGGGTTAAACCCCATAAGACGAGGATTCTTATAAGACAGATAACGTGTTTGCAGTCACAGGGACGTCACCGGGGCGACAATGGTGACTGCTCCGTCTCCCCTGCAGTCTGCACAGACACGCATGTAGCTTTACACCCAACTCCACCAAAAATAGTTGGCAGCACCCAGCCTTAACACACGGGGGTACTGCCCGGCTCCCAGTAAGTACAGCAGATTGTACCTCAGGAGCTGTCAAATCCCTGCGGACCACTGATGGTGTATACACAGCACCGATACAACTGACACGAAACCGCAGATCACAACGTCCAGAGGTCAGGGAGATTCATGGAGGGTGCGGGACTACAGATCCCAGCAGAGGAGTGGGAGGATCGGGTTCTGATATAAACAGGGAGGTCCTAGGGGCTATTGCTTTGGCTAGGATAACAAGTCTGAATAGACGGAGCGTTCGAGAACCAGCCACAGTGAGCGCTGCTCCAATGTTACATCCATCAGTAAACCACTGGCAATACAAGGCTCCACACTATACTACCAGGGCGACTAGCCAATGAGGGTCTGACATCGCACGTATAAAGAGAATATATACATCATATACTGTGTATACGACAACCCGATTCCAAGGAGGGAGAGAGATATATTACCATTATAAACACAAAAACCGCAAAAAAAAAAAAAAAAAAAACCCCCCATTATATACCATCATCTACACCAAGTATCAGGACATCGTTACATTAATATAATAAGAGAGCAAGTTATATAAAACATTACACACTGATAGTATACAGGACAGTATATAGTGTATACAGAAGTATATAGTGATACAGACAGTATATAGTGGTATACACCAGAGACAGGAGCACGTCATTTTACACCATGATAGTAGTCTAGTGGATTACGACAGGCCTGTGATATTCATGCAACAGAACTATATATATCTACACTGTGATATACAGGGCTATTATATAAAAATCTTGACCAAGTGGGCCATTGCTGGCAGGACAGGGGGGCCCTGGACTACTCACATAGTGTTCGGGGCCCCCAAATGGCCTTCAGATGATGGTAGTGGTGACCCCACCAGGAAGAAGCAAGAGAGTGGGTGGGTGGCAAGCCAAAGTTGTTAGTTGTCATATGGGTCCCAAAGGTGTTAGGGTCAGCAGTGAGGGCCCCCGGAGGGGTCAGGCCGGCCCTGCGTGGCCCTGGGGAGGAGCTCCGGTCTGCCTGCGTGGCCCCTGGAGAGCCCGGTCTGCCATGAGTGCCCCCCTGGAGAGACCAGGTCTGACCCTGGTGCACCTGGAGAGCCAGGTCTGCCCTGCGTGGCCCTGGAGAGCCCAGGTCTGCCTGCGTGGCCCCTGGAGGAGCCAAGGTCGCCCTGCGTGGCCCCTGGATGAGACCAGGTCTGCCCTGCGTGGCCCTATGGGCAGAGCACCAGGTCTGCCCTTGCGTGGCCCTGGAGAGCCCAGGATCGCCCTGCGTGGCCCTGGAGAGCCCAGGTCTTGGCCCTGCGTGGCCGCCCCTAGGAGAGCCCAGGGTCTGCCCTGCGTGGGCGGCCATGGAGAGCCCAGTCTGCAGCTGCGTGGCCCCTGGAAGAGGCCCAGGTTGCCCGGCGTGGCCCCTGGAGAGCCCAGGTCGCCACTGCGTGGCCCTGGAGAGCCCAGGTCCGTGCCATGACGTGGCCCCTGGAGAGCCCCAGGTATGCCCTGCGTGGCCCCCTGGAGAGAGCCCAGGTGCACTGCGTGGCCCCTTGGAGAGCCCAGGTCTGCCCTTGCGTGTGCCCTGGAGAGCCAGGTCGCCCGCGTGGCCCTGGAGAGCCCAGGTCTGCCCTGCGTGGCCCCTGGAGAGCCCAGGTCTGCCCTGCGTGGCCCCTGGAGAGCCCAGGTCTGCCCTGCGTGGCCCCTGGAGAGCCCAGGTCTGCCCTGCGTGGCCCCTGGGAGAGCCCAGAGGTTGCCTGCGTGGCCCTGGGAGCCCAGTCGCCTTGCATGGCCCCTGGAGACCCGGTATGCCCTGCGTGGCCCTGGAGAGCCCAGGTCTGGACCCTGGTGGCCCGGGAGAGCCCAGGTCTTGCCTGCGTGGCTACTGAGACCGGTCTGCCCTGCGTGGCCCCTGAGAAAGCCCAGGTCTGGCCTGCGTGGCCCCTGGAGAGCCTAAGGTCTGCCTGCGTTGGCCCCTGGAGAGCCCAGGTCTGCCTGCGGGGCCCCTGGAGAGCCCGGTCTGCCTGCGTGGCCCCTGGCGAAGCAAGGTCAGCACCCTGCGTGGCCCATGGAGAGCCAAGGTCGGCTCTGCCTGTGAGTGCAGCCCCCCATGGCATGAGCCAAGGTCTGCCCTGCGTGGAGATCCCCTGGAGAGAGCAAGGTTTGCCAATGCGTGGCAACTGGGAGAGCCAAGGTTCTGCCTCTGCGTGGCCCTGGAGAGCCCAGGTCTGCCTCCTGTGTGGCCCTCTGGGAATTGGGCTCAAGCGCCCTGTTGGGTGGCCCCTGGAGAGTCTCCAGGTCTGCCCATTTGTGCGCCCCTGGAGAGGAGGACTTTCAGGTCTGCACCTGTGAGGCCCCTGGAGAGCTCAGGTCTGCCCTTGTGCGGCCCGCATGGAGGAGTCAGGTACGGCACGTGAGAGCCCCCGGAGGAGTCAGGACGGCCCTGTTGTGTGGCCCACGGAGGGTGGGGTCAGGCCTGCCTGTGTGGCCCCCGGAGGGGTCAGGCCTGACCCTGTGTGGCTCCCTGGAGGCTCAGGGCCTGCCCTGTGCGGCCCTGGAGGCTCAGGCATGCCCTGTGCGGCCCCAGGAGGGGTCAGGCCGGCCCTGTGCGGTCCCCGACGAGGGTCATGTATGTCCTATGTGGCCCCGGAGGGGTCTGTCTGTCCTATATGTGGCCCAGGAGGGGTCAAGGTACTGTCTAGTGTCCAGGAGGTGTCAGGCCAGCTCGATGCTGTGGCCACTGAGGGGTACAGGTCTGTCCTATGTGGCCCCTGGAGGGGTAAGGTCTGTCCTATGTGGCCCTGAGGGTCAAGCTGTCCTATGTGGCCCAGGAGGGGTCAGGCCGGGCCTGTGCGGTCCCTGGAGGTTCAGGACGGCCGGTGTGGTTCACGGGAGTGGGGGTTCAGCCACTGCCCTGTGTGGCCCCTGGAGGGCTCAGGCCGCCCTGTGGGCCCCTGGAGGGTCGACACGGTCTGCACCTGTTGTGGGGATCAAACATGGATTAGGGGTCAGGCGCGGCCCCTGTGGTGGGGCCCCCTTGTTGGCCGCCACGCAGGTCTGTAGGCGCAGAGCCCTTGTGCGTTGTTAGTTTCTCACCTGGCGGCGGACGGAGCCGGAGGGAGTCTGAAGGCTCTGGATCCAGCATGTCCATGTGTCGGGGCTGTGGGCCAGGAAGATGGCCCCCCCGGGTCAGGCATGTGCGGGGCCGGGGACAGGTGGGGCGGCCCGGGGAGGAGTGACTGGCCGGGTGGTCAGAGGCCACGAGCGGATCGACACGGGGACACAAACCACAACGGGTTCATGGAGGAGATTCCTCTGACACCTGCACTATCTCTGCACCGCCCGCCGAGGACAAGTGAGGAGAAAGGGGAGGCGGGAGAGATGGAGAGACAGCCGGCGGCACCTGACACGCGGCCGAGCACGGGGAGAAGCAGCGGTTGTGGAGGAGCAGGCGGGCGGATCCCAGCACGAGCGGCGAGGCACATAAAACAAGAGCGAGGCGGCCCCAAACACAGCGGACGAAACCATACGCAGGGTCACACCACGAGCGGGCGAGGGACGACCCCACAAAGCGCAGCGACCGAGAGTAGGAAAGCGCCGCGCCCGTGGGCCGGGCGTGGTCAAAGCCCGACATAACCAGTCGACTGCCAGCGCCATGAGGGGCGTGGCGCGCGAGGGACTCCGTCTAAACCAACCCTGCTGTGCTCTGTGCTCTCTGCAGCCAGTGTTATGTATTGTCCCTGGAGAGATGTGTAATCAGACCTCACACTGCTGTGCTCTGTGCTCCCTGCAGCCAGTGTTATGTATTGTCCCTGGAGAGATGTGTAATCATACCTCACACTGCTGTGCTCTGTGCTCTCTGCAGCCAGTGTTATGTATTGTCCCTGGAGAGATGTGTAATCAGACCTCACACTGCTGTGCTCTGTGCTCTCTGCAGCCAGTGTTATGTAATGTCCCTGGAGAGATGTGTAATCATACCTCACACTGCTGTGCTCTGTACTCTCTGCAGCCAGTGTTATGTATTGTCCCTGGTGAGATGTGTAATCATACCTCACACTGCTGTGGTCTGTGCTCTCTGCAGCCAGTGTTATGTATTGTCCCTGGAGAGATGTGTAACCAGACCTCACACTGCTTTGCTCTGTGCTCTCTGCAGACAGTGTTATGCATTGTCCCTTTAGATATTTATAATCATCCCTTTTTGTATGTTAGTTGCAGCAGGACTGTGAAATATGAATAAGAATTCAGGGATTCTAGCTTCTCTAAGGACCTGTCCTCACACTTCTGCACTCTTACCTCTGTGCATTGTTTTGCTGCTTAGCCCCTTCCCACTGTTCTGAGTGACTGAGAAGCCTGCTACTGGGAATATAGAAATGTACAGGGCACAGCAGTGTGAGGACAGGCCCCCAGTGCACTTGGAGAAGCTACAATGCTGAAATATAAAAAAACATATTACAGTCCTGCTGCTACTAACAACACAAAGGTCTGATTACACATCTTTCCAGGGACATCACAGGACACTGGCTGCAAAGAGCACAGCAGTGTGAGGAGTGACTGCACATCTCTCCAGGGACAATACATAACACTGGCTGCAGAGAGCACAGAGCACAGCAGTGTGAGGTATGATTACACATCTCTCCAGGGACAATACATAACACTGGCTGCAGAGAGCACAGAGCACAGCAGTGTGATGTATGATTACACATCTCTCCAGGGACATTACATAACACTGGCTGCAGAGAGCACAGAGCACAGCAGTGTGAGGTCTGATTACACATCTCTCCAGGGACAATACATAACACTGGCTGCAGAGAGCACAGAGCACAGCAGTGTGATGTATGATTACACATCTCTCCAGGGACAACACATCTCTCCAGGGACATTACATAACACTGGCTGCAGAGAGCACAGAGCACAGCAGTGTGAGGTCTGATTACACATCTCTCCAGGGACAATACATAACACTGGCTGCAGAGAGCACAGAGCACAGCAGTGTGAGGTCTGATTACACATCTCTCCAGGGACATTACATAACACTGGCTGCAGAGAGCACAGAGCACAGCAGTGTGAGGTC
>WNYA01001487.1:0-70362 GCA_019512145.1 Engystomops pustulosus
TATCAAAGGAAGCACACTACTATGCCAGATGAGATGACACTGAGTTAGTGCCTAATAGAAATCCAACCCCTACTGAATTTTCCCACTTCGGTCTTTGCTATGGATATGTGTGCCACTAAGAGCTAAACACAACGGTAGCAAGTCCCCCTGCTAATTCCTCACAAAATGGTAAAAGATGCAAATTAAAATAAAAAAAGTAGAACGTTATTGTAGCCCTAAGAAGGGCTGTTGGGTTCTTTGAGAATCACTCCTGCCTAACAGTAAGCTAATAGAACACCCTAACGCTTTCCCTGACCAGCAGCAGCTCTCTCCCTAGCGGCATCCAGACACAGAATGATCCGAGCAGCGCGGGCGACGGCTAGTCTATCCCAGGGTCACCTGATCTGGCCAGCCAACCACTGCTATCGACGTGTAAGGGTACCACGTCATGCTGGGTGGAGTGCAGAGTCTCCTGGCTTGTGATTGGCTCTGTTTCTGGCCGCCAAAAAGCAAAACGGCGGGAGCTGCCATTTTCTCGAGCGGGCGAAGTATTCGTCCGAGTAACGAGCAGTTTCGAGTACCCTAATGCTCGACCGAGCATCAAGCTCGGACGAGCATGTTCGCTCATCTCTAGTGTTAACTTTTTAGATGCAAAGGCATCAGTAGCATTAAAATTACTTGCAGCCACGTGCATGCAAGCACTTACCTGTTGGCAGGGCAGGGCACCATCATTTTGGTGTGGATGGTCATTCCCTCAGCCAAACCCGAATTTCAATGGACCCAATCATCACTAATTGTTAAAAAATATAAAAAAAATTTGATACCTATAAAAACATATGCATATCCCTAAATATCACCATAAAGAGAGAGCCAAAAAAACCTATGACTCAAGGCAAAAGAAACCACTCAATATTCTGAGTCCATCTACTACACTACACAAAGATTAATGTAACCACATCAGATGGATGTGCTGGTGATGGGTTGTCTCGGTAGAAGGTTCACCTTTCTTGTTTCATACTTGTAGTTTTCACCTTCCTTGTCTTCTCCAGAGACAACCGATCACCAGCACATCCATCTGAGTGGTTAGATCCCCAGTTACATTATTCTTTACAGTTTTATGGCCACATTATTGCTGAGTAAACCTGTAATTTGACTACGTAAGAGCAGTAGATGGACTATTGAGAGTGTTTTTTAGGGATATGCATATGTTTTTATGGTACAATAAAGATTTATTGTTGAAAGCTTTTAAACATCAATACAGTGACCAGGAGACCCACAAAGCGGTCAGCATCCCGCAGCCCCAGAATGCATTGTGAAACAAAAAGCACAGTGCACATGAGCAGATAACATTGTCGCCTCCAACTCGTGGTAACAAGGAGGAACTAAAAATAAAATAAAAACAAATTGGGGAAAGTGGTGCATATGTTTTTATAGGTATGTATAATTTATTTATATTTACTAACTGAACAAATGTTTTAAGTTTTAAAATCTTTTCATCATTTGGACTAGCGTTTGGTGGTTATAGATGAGAGGGAAATGAATGTCATCTTTTTCTGAAGTTTTTACTTTACCTCATATTTTTTCGTAATGTGTGTGTTTGTTTGGGGTAGGTAGGACATTATCTAATTTACCATTGTATAGCTATTAATAGTTCTGCACTGCTTTCTTATAATATAAGGTAAAGCCCCTGGTTCAGAAATGTTTACCTCACTGGCTGCAAGTCTGTCCATAAAATGGCCGCAAAAGGCTGCAGTGTTCCTAACTGTGCATTACCAATCTACCTTCCAGGAGGTTGCACCAAATATTGATTTGATTTCCATTTCGTTCTTACACTTTGCATTTTCCTAATGTATAAATATAAATTATTAGAACTTCTATTTTTCCAAAATGTTTTACTTTGCAGCCATTTCTCTTTGTGTTGCAGTGGATTCAGATTTTTATAAAGTTATTACTAGACAATGGTAAAGTTATTTTCATCTGTACACTCACCATTCCTAGTAAGGAATGAAAAGCCTTTGTTTTGGGAAATCCATTGGCTCTGATAACCTCAGCTTTGGGCTAAAAACACACAAAATTGCTTGGTCTGTGAATCCGTGTGGTGGATGGTATTTATGAATCAAACAATGCGCCCGGGAAGGGTCTCTAAGCACCATAGTCATATATAGTCAAGGAGACGCCTTAAAACCTCTGACTCGAAAAACAGGGTCAATCTGTCTGAGAGCAGACCTGCTCTAGTTGCCCATGGCAACCAATCAGAGCTCAAGTTTCATTTTCCCACAGCTGTTTATAAAATTACAGCTGGTCTCTGATTGGTTTCCATGGGCAACTGGAACAGTTTTACCTCAGACATTTCTGATAAATCTCCCACTATCTCTTTATCTCTATCCATCTTACCTCACACATAAGCATCTTCTACTCATTGCCTATAGTAACCAATCACAGCTCAGAGCTCATATTAATGACCTGTGGTAAAACGGCAACCAATCACATCTCAGGTTCCAACTACCACAGCAGCAGACAATGGCTTGCTTAAAGGGGTATTCCAGGAATCAGCATAATTCATATACAAGTGGGCACTCAAAATATAAGCTAATGTGTAATTAGTTGTTATTTAAAATTTTGCTCCCCTTAGCAGAAAATGCTGATGACATAGACTGTAATGAAGAATTACAATGCTACCGGCCCTTTAATCAGTCCGTTAATTTCCTCCGCGCGGTCCGTTGCAGGACAGAAGATGGCCGCTGGTCACATGTCCACATCACATGTCCTACACCTGCCTGGGCAGGTCATGTGATCACCACTACGTTTGGCTGTAGTCGGTTGGTTGCAGGGCATCCAGTATGGTCAGTGTTGTGGTGATGGCAGTTACTCATCATTACTATGGTAACGGAGCAAGAAAACCTGTTATATCATCACTGGGAGCAGAGCCTGAGAGGTAGGAGGAGTTACTGAGAACTAAAGGATCATGGGACTTGTAGTTTCCAATGGCGGCCATCTTAGTGATAACTCCACCTACTTTATAGAGGCCATAAATTTTGTAAATCATAAAATCAAATTATTTAAGCTCCGTTTTGTGACTAATGACATTGAGTATTGTTGTATTCATTTATTTATAGCATCATGGGTTTTTGTGTCAGACGTTCCTATTCCCGGAATACCCCTTTAAGTGCATTTTGGAAAGCATGGGGTGAAAATTTCGGCTCAAAACCTGGTCTATGACATTCCCTGAGTCAAAGAGAGGGGCTGTGCAAAATGTGGTGATTGTAAACGGATTCCTTTAGAGGACATACACTCACCGGCCACTTTATTAGGTACACCATGCTAGTAACGGGTTGGACCCCCTTTTGCCTTCAGAACTGCCTCAATTCTTCGCGGCATAGATTCAACAAGGTGCTGGAAGCATTCCTCAGAGATTTTTGGTCCATATTGACATGATGATCACACAGTTGCCGCAGATTGTCGGCTGCACATCCATGATGCGAATTCCCGCCTCCACCCAATCCCAAGATGCTCTATTGGATTGAGATCTGGTGACTGTGGAGCCATTTTGAGTACAGTGAACTCATTGTCATGTTCAAGAAACCCGTCTGAGATGATTCCAGCTTTATGACATGGCGCATTATCCTGCTGAAAGTAGCCATCAGATGTTGGGTACATTGTGGTGATAAAGGGATGGACATGGTTGCAACGATGCTCAATTGGTACCAAGGGGCCCAAAGAGTGCCAAGAAAATATTCTTTTAGATTAGTTGTGTGTTCACTTTTTAGTAAACACTCACGGTGTGCACCACCTACTGGAAATTATTTATATCAAAAGGGGAAGGGGAAGAGGGAGGGATTACAGATAGAAAAAGTTGTGAGTGTTTGGAAAAATAAAATATAACTTTTAATTCATTCTTTTTTTTAAAAAAAAAACCTTGTGTATGATTTTGTGATAATTAATAATTTTACCAGTGTGACATTTTTGTTGTCACACTTAATCCAGGCCAAGTCGGATATGTGGTGATATCCGGGGATGTATTGGTGGGTAAGGGTCCCCTATTATATAACAATTACCCCCTCGTTTTTCTTAAAGAAGTTTCAACCATCTGTTCTGGAGGAAACAGACAGTGGGACAGGTTGTGTGTTCGCCGGTATCCTCGGCAATCCGCTATGGGAAGTTTGCAGACCACGGAGGACATCAGCAGTACCGCTGCGGTTCGCAGCACTGTACTACACCAACACCGATTATGTTTCGCAGAGAAGATTGCGACAGAAGTCACGACACGCCGCGTCTCAACTGGTTGCGGCTACATTGTCTAGTGAGTATCAAGTCGCGTACTGCTTTGCGACTGAGAATGCCGGCTAAGGTAACTATTTGTCGCACTGTCTCTAAAATCCTCCTCTGAACCCCGGTGTGATTCTAACACTGTCCCTCTGATATTATATCCCTATGCTATGGCCATGGATGCTAAAACGTATGTCCCAACACGTGTTTCACCGGGATTACCCGACTTCTTCTAGGGGCGGGGGCGGCCAGGTTCGGGCGCCTTTTATGTTGAAGTCCGTGATTGACAGCTTCATTGACCAATTAGGTTTAGTTATTAATTTTGTACAAAAACAAAGTAGTGAGAGTTTATTTGTTATTTGTAACATAGTTATGTGCTTATTAGATGTTACAGTAATAGTTTATTTCCTATTCCAATTATGTTTTTGTCTGATGGAGCAAATTACTACTCCAACTTATTAGTCACAGTTTCGAATGGCTGGCAAGTATAACCACACTTTTTGTTATTAGTAAATGTCATTCTACTAACATTTTGCAAGATGTAAGTATTTGTGATTCCCTTTTCTCCTTCTTTTCTTTTCTATTTCCAACCAGGCAGTAAACTTGGTTATTCCTATTTGTTATTTTGCATGATGTTATCCTATGATTTTATCAATAATTATTCTCCACATGTATTTTAATACAATACGACTCAACAGTTGTATAGATGAAATTATCACTCTTTTTTCTATATGTTACTGATTGGTCTTTGGAGCATCTGTATGAGGTTTGATTTCACCACTGTACACAGCGTGTGATAATTTTTGTAGGTCCACAGATATACTTGGCATCGAAAGGTCTCAATATCTGATATTTAGGTGTAAAATAGATGTAATTTACTTAAGGGCTAATTTGATTAAACAGTTTTTGATTGTATGGTAAAAAATAGGTTCACAGGAAACACCCAAAGCCAAAGTTGTCATTTAGGCCTTTAGGTTTCAAACTCCCCATTCTGTAGATCCAACGACTCTCTGTTTGAAGAAGTAGGGTGTCCAGGTCTCCACCTCTGATCCCCAAAGTTACTTGGGTGATGGCCCAACCCTTGAGGCCTCTTGGGTTACAGTTATATTTTTTAAAATGTTCTGCAATTGGTGTGGGCTGAAAGGGTTTGTTACATTTCAGGGCTTCTGCCTGCATTTTGTCATAGTTCTTAATTGAGGTTAAATGTTCTCTGATCCGCACTCGCATTTCGCGGATAGTTTTCCCTATATATAATAATTTACATGGGCATTGCAGGGCATAAACCACCCCTGATGAGGAACAGGTGATTTGTTCCTTGATAAAGTATTTCTGACCATCTTTATCTTCAAAGGTTGTCGTCTTGATCAGGATCTGGCAGGCCGTGCATAGGCCACACGGGTAGAAGCCAGCATATTTATGGCGTTGGTTTTTCTTTGTTCTAGAGAAGTGGCTCAGCACCAAGCTGTCTCCAATAGAGGATCCCTTCCTATATCCGCATGACATCTTTTCACCTACAAATTGAGCCAGGTCAGGGTCCAATGTAAGGATCCCCCAATGGCAATTCATGATCTGGTTTATTTCTTTCCATCTGTCGTGTAAAGTGGTGATGAACCTGATTTGCGTGTCTGCCGTTTTGGCCTTTACTTTTAGTAGGGAGCTTCTGTCTGTGCGGAGTGCTATATTATACGCTTTCTTTATGGAGCGTCCTGAGTAGTATCTCTGGCGTAATCTCTCTTTTAGGGCCCCAGCTCCCTCCTTGAATCTTTCAAGGGTGGAGCAGTTTCTCCTCAACCTAAGAAATTCTCCCTTAGGGATTCCATTGATCGTGCGGGGCAAATGAGCACTATTTGCCTGTAGAAGGCTATTTGTCGCCGCTTCTTTCCGATACATCCTCGTTTGGATAGACCCATCTTCTTCTACTTCAATTTTGATGTCTAAGAAGGGGATTGAGGTTCTGCTGTACATAAGAGTGAGTTTGATGTTGCAGTCGTTCTCATTCAGTTGTAATATGAAATCTTTCATAATTTTTTCTGATCCCCTCCAGATGAGTACTACATCATCGATGTATCTTTTCCAAAATATCACATGTTGTATGAATTCTTCTAGTTTGCTCCAGAATACCCGCTCTTCCTCCCACCACCCAAGGAACAAGTTGACGAACGTGGACGCACAGGCTGCGCCCATCACCGTTCCTTGGGTCTGGAGGAAGAAGCAGGCATCGAAAATAAAAGAATTGTGGCCAAGAATTGTGGCCAAGAAAATATTCCCCACACCATGACACCACCACCACCAGCCTGAACTGAACCGTTGATACAAGGAGGGATGAATCCATGCTTTCATGTTGTTGACGCCAAATTCTGACCCTACCATCCGAATGTCGCAGCAGAAATCAAGACTCATCAGACCAGGCAACGTTTTTCCAATCTTCTACTGTCCAATTTCGATGAGCTTGTGCAAATTGTAGCCTCAGTTTCCGGTTCTTAGCTGAAAGGAGTGGCACCCGGTGTGGTCTTCTGCTGCTGCAGCCCAACTGCCTCAAAGTTCGACGTACTGTGCGTTCAGAGATGCTCTTCTGCCTACCTTGGTTGTAACGGGTGGCGATTTGAGTCACTGTTGCCTTTCTATCAGCTCGAACCACTCTGCCCATTCTCTTCTGACCTCTGGCATCAACAAGGCGTTTCCGCCCACAGAACTGCCACTCACTGGATGTTTTTTCTTTTTCGGACCATTCTCTGTAAACCCTAGTGATGGTTGTGCGTGAAAATCCCAGTAAATCAGCAGTTTCTGAAATACTTAGACCAGCCCTTCTGGCACCAACAACCATGCCACGTATAAAGGCACTCAAATCACCTTTCTTCGCCATACTGATGCTCGGTTTGAACTGCAGGAGATTGTCTTGACCATGTCTACATGCCTAAATGCACTGAGTTACCGCCATGTGATTGGCTGATTAGAAATTAAGTGTTAACGAGCAGTTGGACAGGTGTACCTAATAAAATGGCCGGTGAGTGTATATACACACACACATACACTCAACTTTATATATAAGATGATGCTTGGAGTCCCACCAAAAACTGTAGGGAACTCATTAATTATTTACAGCTATGCGCCATTTTAATACATCGGGCTGTGCTTTCTGGAGATTGATCTCTGATGAGGACAGTCGTGCTTGCGCCAGAATTAGTAAATCCCCCCCAGTGTTTGTTCTGGGAAATCCACCCACCACACGGTCGGGGATTCATGGGCCAAGCATATTTGTGTGTTTTTTATCATTCAGATTTCCCAGCCTAGAATAAGCACAGAGAAAAAAGCACATATATAGTTAAAATCAATGAATAAACATAAAAAATGTGTTTACCCGTCAAATGCTAGATCTATTATAATAAATCGCATGAATACTGACAATTCTTCAAACTGTTTTAAGCAATTTCACAAAGTGAGTAATTTTGTGCGTCCGTGATGGAATTGCCTATCAACAAAGGCACTTTATAAGAATTATCAAAAACAGTGACATTTGAAATATGCTGCTAAACGTTACCCTATGTACTGTACTTTATGGATATACTATTGTCATAGTAATAATGGCAATATGCAAAGTACTTCATAATCAAATATATATTCAAAATGTAAATAGGAAAAGCTAAAGTCACATGAAACTTAATTGGGATCTTGATGGGAGCATTATCACTGAATATTGCTGCCTTGCTGCTGGTGACATTTTCAACAAAATACGGGATAGTAATATGTGAGTAAACAAAAACCCTAAAGAAAAAATAGAATTTTTAAACAGGGCCTGCCATGACTTCTTAAATTTCACTAAATGAAGGAACAGTCCTGTGTCATGTTTTCCCATCTTATGAATATGATTAAAATATAAAATTTATAAATTCAGGAAAATGTATGAATAAATGAACAACGGATTAATAATCTGCTCCACCTCCTTTTGCCGCTCCTTCACTAATATTGCTGATTACAATTGACAACTGGGTGTTTCCATTCCCAACTGTTAACACTAATTAGGCTATTGGATTTTGTGGGGAAAATTCCTCCCCTTCCCAACTGGTAATATTCAGTTGTTAGTTTATTCATGAATATCCAAGATCAACAACCGGGATATTACACAACTATGAAAAAAATATGCAACATAATTGTTGATTCACATTGAATACAAGTATTTACTATAATAATTTTTGTCAGAATTCTTTTTTTATCAGGATAAAAAAGGTGGGAGATTTATTCTGTCGTAGTTTGCACTAAAAAAGTGTCTTCACCACATTTATAAAGGGTTTAGACAGTTTTCTGGCTCTCCTACTACTAGCTCGACATCAGGGGCGTGGCATGTGAAAAGGGGGCGTGACCTCACACCAAAAAAAAAAAGGTCAGTGCGCATAAAATTCTCCTGACCTGAAAGAATTTTGTCCTAACTTTCTGGCGTAAAGTAAGCCAATTAATAGGAGGTGCAAAGTAGGTCTTATACTAGGACAGATTTATCATCCAGCACCAGACACCTATATGAATCTTGGACAGCATAAGACGGTCTAGTCTAACTCTGCACTGTCTAACCTTAGGACACTTTTTATAAATCTGCCCAATTGAACGGATACAAAAAAGGTGTTAAGAGGGGAAAAGGAAAAATTGGCAGTTCACCGACTTATAGATATTTCCAGCGAATTCCAGCTGCCCATTTAGACATCTCGGGATTATAGTAAAGAACCTAAATTGTTAAAATGTCATTCTTTAGTTATTTTCATTAAAAACTGCTAAATCTAAATTGACCCGAAATATGACCTACAGGTCTCGGACTTTACATGGAAATACCTCCTACTGTTTAACATTCTGTATTACAAACAGTAAATAAGAGAAAATAATTTTATTTAATACATAAAGTTTTTCCTTATTGTATAGATGGAATAAGGGCGTGATTATAGGTAGGGTACCTGGGGCATGAGCCTCAGGGACCCCACCACTTTAGATACAGGGGGGGGGCACTGCAGCTACAGTTTCTGAATAGTAATCTTGCCAAACCTGCAGCAGCAAAGGGCCTGCAGATGATACTGTCCCTAATACAGTAGAACAGAGCAGGTGATTACATTCATCTCTGTAGTTTGTGGTGAAGAAGCTACAACTGTTGGAATACTCCAATGATGATCTCCCCACAGTTTTGGAAGAAAAATAATTATGTCCAGTAGGTGGTAGCATCACATAATGATACTACTTCCTGATTGGACTGGAAAGCGCCAACAGCAGGGCAGCCCCAGACGAAAAATGGAGAGGATAGAGAAATCAGCAGCAATGCTCACCCTGCCTTGAATATAAAAAGGGCAGCTGCTAATCCTATCAGTCACTGTACAGTATGTATTAGTAGATTTATGTTCTGCAGTGTTTTTTTTTACCTGCTGTTCATAGAATAGAACATGAACACATGGTTTTTGCGGGCCACAAATAAGGGAACTATATATAAGTCCATATAATCTATTGGGGCCTAGGTTTCTTTTGCTTGTGAAATGGCCTACTATTGGGCAAAGGCGGTAGCCATTCTGCAGTGTGTATATTTAAAACATTCAACCCCTTAATGACCTGTGATAGAACAGTATGGGGCAGATTTATCAAGTGTCTGAAAGTCAGAATATTTCTAGTTGCCCCTGGCAACCAATCACAGCTCCCCTTTAAAATATTCATGAGCACTGGTAAAATGAAAGCTGAGCTGTGATTGGTTGCCACGGGCAACTGGAAATATTCTGACTTTCAGACAGCTTGATAAATCTGCCCCTATGTGTCTATAGCTGTTAACAGAGTATGGAGAAAGCTCGTGGACTGAACTCCATACATCCATACTGCCAGGATGTTTGCTACACACTGCAGCAAACACCCACTGCTAACACCCATGGTGCTGACACCACTTGCAAGTGTTTGGCCATTGTGGCTGAGACAGTCACTCCCTTTGATGTCATCTGGGAGTGAAAATCCGTTCCCATGACAGCCTGGGGTCTGTATAAAACCCCAGGACCTGTCATCAGGTGAGATCTGTAACAGGGTACTGGTGGCCCAATGGTACAGATCCATAGCAAATTCTCCATATACTGCTGTATGTCTTCAGGTTCCCGCCCGTGCTGGTGCTGGGGTGAGAAGAGGACGCTGGGAGTCAGCAGTGGAGGGTGAGTATGAAGTTTATTTTTTCAAGGGGGAACTCTAGTGGGCATTTTGTTAATGGTGGCACTCTGCTGGACATTTTATTAGTGGAGGAGACTACTGGACATTTTATTAGAGCGTAACGGCTGCATTTTCCACCCTAGGCTTATACTCCAGTTTTCCAGTTATTTGTGGTAATGTTAGGTGTCACGGCTTATACTCGAGTATATACAGTAAATGTATTCATATGGCCCAGTGACAGTGACTGAAGTCTGACTGCAGACTTTAGGGTAGACATTATATCTGGAAAATGTTATATTTGTACTTACAGTAACTCCACATTTTAGGCCACATTATAAACTATTGTCAATGGTCCAGTTTTGCATCTGAGTGTGGTAATAGAAGGTAGGTGCCTTTAGGGAGACACCCACAGTTATGACACCTACTTGCACTAATTTAAAAAACTAAATTATTAATATGGGGGTCCCTTCCAGATTTTGTTCCCAGAGGCCTCTATCAACATTAATCTGGCCCTGAGTCGATTGAGCATAATTGATTACATTTAGAATATGAGAAAGATGTCCCATTTCTCAGACTGATATAAAAATATTCTGCCCAAGATCAGGTATATTAACCCGAGGAAACATTCAATGCAGGACGAGTAATGCGTTGTCAGTGATGTGGCCAGCGCCATAGGAATCCATTGTTCTGTTTTTTTTACATTAGAGTTACTGTTTCGCATCCTTTTCAGGGGAAAAACAGGAGTAGACTTAGCAACGGATAAATGATCAACAGTCTTGTGCCTGGATGAACAATGGAATCAGCGGCTGCCCTGCTGTTTTATACTTAAAGCACCCCCCAGTGCCGATTATTTCTAGGTGATTGATGTACGTAATCTACCACCAGGATGAAGGATTGTAAATCAGGCATACTGACACACTGACATACTGGCGCATGACCCCTCTGTGAGGATCTGCTCTTCTTTTATCTTCACGTGCCCTGCTTAAAAAACAAAAACATTCTTTAAATTATGTAAATTAGACTGAGGGGCTCCAAGCTCCATAGGTGTTAATGGAGTCCTGGATCTCCTCAGACTGATTTGCATAATTTTTTAAGCCTTTTTTTCTTAAAAACAAGGGCATAGGGGCTGCTATCCCCTCCCTTTTCTTCTTCTCCCTGTGGTAGGTGACACAGTCCTGGGAAGGGTCCCTGTGGAGTTAAGCGGGACCCCATTCAGAGGGCGAGATATTTTTAATTGTGTTCATGTAACAATCCCTTACATAATCGTGTGTGAATTGTAAGCATTAAGATTTTGCACATCATGTGATTTTTGTAACCAACCATCGAGTTTTCTGTGCCTATATAATTGAAGAATTGTTAAATTACATTGCATGGTTGCACCAATTTTTGTCTGTGATAGTCTTCTTTTAAAGGAGAACCCATCAAGTGACAGAAGCCCTAATAACAAAGGAACCTAATTTTACATTTAGGGAGCAAATCAACTACAGGCAGTCCCCGGGTTACATACAAGATAGGGTCCATAGGTTTGTTCTTAAGTTGAATTTGTATGTAAGTCGGAGCTGTATATTTTATAATGGTAGATCCATAAAAATTATTTGCTGTAATTGGACCAAGGATTCTCAATAAAGCTTCATTACTGACACCTTACAGCTGATCATTGGAGTCTGGGACTATAGTAACATCCAGAGAGATCACCAGAGGTCACAGTGGGCAGAGGGGTCCGTCTGTAACTATGGGACATCTGTAAGTCGGGTGTCCTTAAGTAGGGGACTGCCTGCGTAATAAAATAGCGCTTAGTTTTACGTATTGGTAATAAAACCATAAAACTGTATGTAACTGCAGTCCTACTAAATATCAACTAGAATACACTAAGCCTGGAACACACGGCTTTCAGCTCCTTCCTTAGCACTAAACAAGATATCACTCAAATCCCAGAGATTTGATTAATTTCGAAACCATATTTTATCCCACAAGGAGCGAAATACAGTTAGAAAACGTGGTCACCTGTCTCTCAGAGAAGAAAAGTCAGATGAAAAGTAGTCGGCAGTAAAATTATTTATAAGGATGCACAGCTGTGCAAAATACCTCGGAAAAACGGAACTCCTGGCTGTCTTGTGATTAAATCAGGACGGTTCAGTCGAAACCTTAATGTAGTTGCTACAGCAACCTTGTATGGCTGGCATGCACATAAAGCCCGTAGATATTCAGGGGACTATCAGACTTCCATATCCTGCAGTGTCTGGAATTAATTTTAACATCCAAAGTTTCCAATCCAAGAGGCTGGAACATTAGTTGATGTAGAGGATTACCTTAAAATGTGGAGAAGAAGATTTATTGGAAGACATTCCCATTAGAGTTGTACGAGCTGGCAAACTGCGATGGACATACTTCATGACACAAGGGCACATCGAAATAAAACCAATTACTATTTCCAGGTCTACATGAAAAACAGTTGTTATGATATCTGGGAGTATTTTCTGCGTTATTTTTAATACCATAACATTATTAAAGGGAACTTGTCACCAGGGGCTTCATTTTCAGACAGATTACAGAAGCCCATTACAGCTGCAGTGCAAATATACCTTTATGGTTTCTCTAAGCATCTGCATTACAAAATAATTGTGTGTTACCTTGCACCCTGAAAGAATCCTCTGTATAGTCCCAGGGGTTGGGCATTGGTTTGGATGCATTTCAAAAACAACATGTGAGTTGTCTGTGCTGCAGACTCCTCAGCTCTTGGCCCCCACCTTTGTGCTCCTGCACAGCTCCTCCCTCTCCCACTGATGTCAGCTCACCAGGCTGTGACTCTGTGAAGGAGCAAGAGGGAGGAGCTGTACAGGAGCACAAATGTGGGACTAAATCTGGGACTACACAGAGGATTCTTTCAGGGTGCAAGGTAAGTTCTAACACACAATTACAGGTCTATTGTAATGCAAATGCTTAGAGAAAGCATATAGGAATATGTGCAATGCAGTTTTTTATTGGCTTCTGTAACCTGTCTTTAGTGAAAAATAGCTCCCTGGTGACGGGATTCCTTTAACACAAGACAGTATTCTTTTCAATTTAACACTTTTTAAGGAATTAAGCAAATAAAGAGATCAAGTGTTTTGTCATGTTAAATGGAAGCCTACCATGAGGAATCTACCATTAGAAGTAGATCTGATTCCTCCAGCCTGACTCTACCCTAATCTGTAATTTAGGAAATCTACCATTTGTTTTAATGCATTATGAACCAAACATACCTTCAGAATGCTATAGCCACACTGATGCAGAGACATATCTTGTTTAATCGCTGAATTGAGTGGTTTTGTTGAAAAAAACAATGACAACATTATGATAATTAGGCTGTGTCTCTTTTGTGACTCCCCAGCGCTCTCCTCTTAACCTAATTATGCACTGTTTCAGAGAATGCTGTATTTACTGTGTTGTCCTTGACAGGCATGAGTAGTCAATCGCTACATCATCACCCAGCTGCTGTGTATGAGTCATCCAGCTCAGGTTGATTAGTCCTGTCTGGGCAGCTCCTGTGTATGTGAAAGTAATGAGTTCATGTACGCCAGCTTTTCCAAGGTCCTGAATTTTATAATGGCTTTTTTTAACAAAACCACTTAGTGCTGGGGTGAAGCAAGATATGTTTCTGCATCAAAGTCGCTACACAATTCTCAAGGTATGTTTGGTTTACAAAGCAAAAAAACAAATGCTACATTTGCTACAAATGCTACAAATCCTGGATTTAATGTAACTTGTTAAAAAACTTTATTTTAGTAATATGTAAATTAACAGCAGAGGCTACTGGGGTGTGTACTAGCCTGGGCAGGCACTGGGAGCTAAGGCTACTCCACGCTCCAGTTAATTTACATATTACTCAAACAAAGTTTTAACAAATTAGGTAATGTTCCAGGATTATTAAATTACAGATTAGGGCAGAAGCAGGTGTCTCACTGCTGGGAGGAAGATGCGGTTGTACCACATACCCAATAAGCAGGATAAGGTAAGTCAAGTTTTATTATTTTGATATTTTACTGGGAGCTGTATATGTGTATTTCTGGGGAGCTGTATATAGATTATGGGGGCTGTATGCATGTATTACTATGAGCCTGTAAGTATATAATTATCACAGGGGGGCTGTATGTATGTGTTACTGGGAGGCAGTATATATGTATTACTCAGGAGGGGTGTATACAGGCTGTCCCCTACTTAAGAACACCCGACTTACAGGCGACCCCTAGCTACAAACGGGCCTCTGGATGTTGGTAACTTTCTGTACTTTTGCCTTAGGCTACAATAAACAGCTATAACAGTTATCAAAGGTGTCTGTAATTAAGCTTTATTTTTAATCCTGGTTCTTATGATAACCCAACATTTTTTAAATCCAATAGTAATAGAGACCCAAAAAATTTTGCCTGGACCTACAATTATAAAGTATACAGTTCCGACTTACATACAAATTCAACTTAAGAACAAACCTGCAGAACCTATCTTGTACGTAACCCGGGGACTGCCTGTATATGTATTTCTGGGGGCCTATACAGTGGTATGAAAAGTATTCAGACCCCTTTTTATTTTTCTCCCTCTTTTATTTACTTGAGTGAAGTTGGCCCCTCACCTTGTTCAAATCTAACAAAATCGGTGTATACCATTTGTGCTGGTTCATTAGCAAAATTTTTTGTTTGTGTTGCTAGTTTTTTTAAGATATTAATAAAAGTTTCCAGAGGTCATCAGAGGTCCACCAGCCCCCCCCCCCCCACACACATTACCCAAATTAAACAAAACTGGTGCCAATCAATTGTGCTATGCTTGTGCTGCCCAATTTTTTGTTTGTGCTGCTTTTGTTTTGAAGATATTAACAAAATTATAAAGGTCAAAAGGTCAGCCAGATCCCTCCCCACATTAACCAAATAAAAAAAACAGGTGTCAAATGTTTATGGTACATTTGTGCTTATTTGTGCAGCAAAAACTTTTGTTTGTGCCGCCATCATTTTTAATGTATTGATCATTTTTTTCCAGAGAGCAGCAGAGTTTTTTCCTTCCAAAATAAAATGGGGCACATTTACTTACCCAGTCCTGTCGCGATCCAGTGGCGCGTTCTCCGTCAAGGATTGGGGTCATCCGGCGATTCACTAAGGTAGTGCGCCCGATGTCCACCAGGTGTTGCTGCTGCGCTGAAGTCCACCGGAGTTCACCATCCTCCCCACTGGCGTGAAGGTGGCGGATCGGGGACAAATAATTGAATAAGCTAGCATTTGTGATTATTTCACTGGCGTTGCACAGAGGTCCTGATAAATATTCCCCAATGTATAAATTTCTGGGGGCTGTATTTTTGTGTTACTGGAGAGGCTGTAGATATTTATTATTACAGGCGGTCCCCTACTTAAGAACACTCGACTTACATACGACCCCTAGTTACAAACGGACCTTTGGATATTGGTAATTTATTGTACTTTAGCCCTAGGCTACAATAAACAGATATAACAGTTATTAAATGTGTCTGTAATGAAGCTTTATTGTTAATCCTGATTCTTATGACAACCCAACATTTTTAAAATCCAATTGTCACAGAGACCAAAAAAGTTCTGTCTGGGATTACAATGATAAAATATACAGTTCCGACTTACATACAAATTCAACTTAAGAACAAACCTACAGACCCTATCTTGTATGTAACCCGGGGACTGCCTGTACTTTCTTGAAAAAATTGTGGAGAGGGCTTCCACCATTCTGCTTCCACCATTCTTTTTTTTTAATTGATTTGATTTTAGATGTATTCTAGGGAATCTAATGATCCAAACTCTTATATTTTTAATGTTTTACTTTTTAAACTATATTTCACTTTTTTTTAAGACTCCTTATAAGTGCTTAAAAATTTTTGAAAATGTACAACAATTTTGATTGTTTTTGATTAATATTTTTATGGGTGGTCAAGCAAAAAAGCTGTAATTTTTTTCTATTACATATTATATAATATATTATATAAAAACAAATATTTTATATTGTATGAATTAGCTATTTGTGGTAGCAGTGATATCTAGCAGGATTATGTGTGATGTGTGAGCAGGATTATGACATCACCAATTTGCTATTTAGATGCCCTGATCAAAGTAAACAGTTCCATCTTACAGGTTAACCTTTGTGATGGGTGTCCCTACCAATTATATCTGGCATGTGTAATACAAGGTTGAAGGAGAATGGAGAGAGGTTTGCTACAGATCAGTAGTACATGAAAGCTTTTTATAAACTAGAGAAACTTGACATATAGGGGCTTATTTAATAAGGGCCACTATCGTCGGACTTTGCGCCGTTTTCGGGTTTTGCCCAGCTTTGACAGGTATTTAACAGGTGTCTGCGATTGAATTTCGTTGCACTCGGTCAGATTGTGGCGCAGCTGCGCCGGCTTTCATATGACAGAAATCGGGGGGTGCCATCGGACAATCCGATGGATTCGGACTGAGTGCGAGACTTAACTTTAAAATTGTATCGCAAGACCAAGCATTTACATTCACCACTAAAAAGATGGTGCACAATATCGGGCGCACAATCTTAGTAAATCGCGGCAGAGTGCCGTTTCGTTGGACAATGCACTTTTGGGGAACTCGCTGGACCGGGTAAGTAAATGTGCCCCATAAGCCCACATTTATCAAAATTAGTGCAGTTTGCTTGTAGAGGGTGCAGTGTGTCACACATTCTTCATAAATCCGGCTCCGGCAGAATGCACCATTTTTTTCTGGTGCACATTTTTCTGTCCTGTCCGACACCCTGCAGCTGTGACACAAAACTAGCGCAGACCCTTCTTACATAGATGTGCAAGCAGTTAGCACATTCATTCTAGTGCAAAGTTAGATAAAAAAAACTGGTTCAAACTCTTTAATAAATGTGGACCATAGTGTAGAAATGCAAAGACTAACACTTTAAGAAATGTTTTTATTGGAAACATAAAAATTAGAGTGACATTTCAATTATGACATTTACTATCCCTTACAAAGAGCAAAACAACCTAACATGTCATATTGACTTTCTCCCAGATATCTACCTTTGCCATTTTCTTGCTGTTTTATATTTCATACAAGATCAGAGATACAGTTTATTCAGTACATCGAGAGTTCTGTTAGTTTCCAGAGGGCAGTGCATTACGAGGGCTCAGATGATAGTTGCTGGGTCAAATGGCTGACAACACATTTTAGCTAAGGAGCTGTACGTTTCTGCATATCATCAGAATTTTGGAAGTAGCTATGTATTGTATACAAATGGGATAAATGGCAAGGAATGATCATACACGCTGGTAAAGTTATTGGGCTCTCCTGTATTGCATGTTCACCATTCAAACCTGGCCAAATGATGATGGTTGGCATCCCCAACCATCACCTGTAATTTTCCTTCTAGAACCTATAGCAGTGGTGGCGAACCTATGGCACGGGTGCCAGAGACGGCACTCAGAGCCCTTTCTGGAGGCACTCAGGCCATCGCCCCATCACACCAGACAGGACTCAAAGAATCTTCCTGCAGTTCCAAGCAACTTAAAAGATGCTGCTTTCAGTCATATTTTGATACTTACTTCGCTACTTGGGACTGTAGGAAGAGGGAGAATCAATAGACAGGGACAAATTATCTTTGGAGGACCTCCTGCTGATCCCACTTTTCTCTGTGTACAGATTGACACTTTTTTACTGTGTTGCTGTCCTCAGGAGGCCAATATGATTGAAAGTTGTTGAAGAACAGGGAGCAATAAGTTACTGCTTTAATTTTTGGTTGGCACCTCGCAATAAATAAGAGGGGTTTTGGGTTGCTTTTTGGGCACTTGGCTGCTAAAAGGTTTGCCATCACTGACCTATAGTATACAGTGTGTGGAACCAGAAGTAGATGATTCTGTAAACTCTGTAGTTGCGATGCCAGATTTCTTCAGCTTGGCTCTACCACTTACTATGAGTGGATTCAGAGCTGTGCTCAAAAATATGAACCACAGATCATACTCTTCCTACTTTATCTACATTCTGGAGTGCTTGCCCAGGGAGGGCCGTACCCTTGTACACCTACTTCCAATTAGAACTTTTTGCTCTTGAGAACGTAGGTAGAACCCTAATGCCCTTTGAAACACTATCCCTCCAGACTTCCCTTCTTGAACACTCGCTCTCCGCAATACAGATGCTTCTAGATGTAGTGACTCTCTCTGCTTTGTTACAACTTCAAGGTGCTTGTGGCTGAACTTACCATTGAGACAGGGTAGAGTTTTTCTTCTGACACATAAGATGCCCATGTTTTGTAAAATCCTGACAAGGTTGTACAGATTCTCTGCCATGGTCCACGTTATTTTCCGATTGGTTCCAGATCTATGATTCATATATGGTGGAACTGCAACCAATTCATCAGTTTTGTGATAAGATCTTTCAACTTCACAAACATGTAGACATTTGAGACCTTTTCCCTTAGATTCCTCTACCAACATTTATACCAGGCTCAATATCACAAATTAAAAAAGATCCTCTAAGCCTCTTTCTGGCTGCCGACAGAATGGTCATTCCCAGACATTGGAGGTCATAAGTCACTCCATCCATTGCAGAATGAATTGTCGAAGTTAACCGCATGCAATAGATGGAACACATCATAGCTGAGGATTGTGGGAGTTTTGAGGCATATTATGTGGTGTGGTTTGACTGGATGCTCTTCAAGGACTTCAAGGTTGATAAGAATATCAACTCAATTTGAAATTGATGACCTAACATAAGGAGAGAGAATGATTATCAATCACCCCCAAAACCCAGGTATCTTCTTTTTTATATTATAATAATTATATCATAATTTTCATATTATAATAATATTATCAATATGACATATTAGCAGTTTTCTTAAACTGGAACTCTACTTATAGTTATACAGTATATATTCTAAATGGTATTAAAAACATGACATACAAAAATAACCCCAGAAATAATAAAAGTGACCTTGAAATCTCAAGGCACTTGGTATTAATAGAAAAAGAATGAGGCAAAGCCAATTCAGGTGAGCGGCATAGAAATAATGGATAAAAAAGGGACCATAAACTCAGTATAACTGCATTGTGAAGCTTGTGTTTGTATTTTTTCCTTTTATACACTGTATTAGTTCAATGTACTTATTGAAGATGATTCAGTGATACTGGAACATTGTTAACGCTCCTTCAGTTAATGCATAAATTCAAGTCAATGGCAGGTACTGCTAATGCAACGCAACGCTCCAAACTGAAGGCAATTTATCTGGATCCCTGTAAATATTTGAGGGCAATTTGGGTTTCAGTACATTAAGGGGCAGATTTACTTACCCGGCCCATCTGCGATCCAGCTGCGCGTTCTGTGCGGTGGATTCGGGTCTTCCGGTGATTCACTAAGGCAGTTCCTCCGACGTCCACCAGATGTCACTGCTGCGCTGAAGTTCCCCGAGGTCCGCCGGAATGCACCATCCTATACCTGGTGAAGGTAAGCGCGTGTCCCGCGACACTTTTTTTTAAAATGCGGCGGTTTTTCCAAATCCGTCGGCTTATCGTTCGGCCACGCCCCCATTTTCCGTTGCGTGCATGCCTGCGCCGATGCGCCACAATCCGATCGCGTGCGCAAAAAACCCGGGGCAATACAGGGAAAATCGGCGCAAATCGGAAATATGCGGGTGACATGTCGGGAAAACGTGAATCGGGCCCTTAGTAAATGACCCCCTAAGTCTTGAATGCAGTTGCACTTCGGGGGTTTGAGAAAGATTAGAAAAGTATGAATCACTCATCTATGGTTGTGTCCGGTATTGCACCAGGTTGAAATATATTGGGCTGCCTATCCATGGACTACAAAAGATTTTTTTGCAATTTTTATTACTTTACTATTAGAGATGAGCGAATATACTCGTCCGAGCTTGATGCTCGTTCGAGCATTAGCGTACTCGAAACTGCTCGTTGCTCGGACGAATACTTCGCCCGCTCGAGAAAATGGTATCTCCCGCCGTTTTGCTTTTTGGTGGCCAGAAACAGAGCCAATCACAAGCCAGGAGTCTCTGCACTCCACCCAGCATGACGTGGTACCCTTACACGTCGATAGCAGTGGTTGGCTGGCCAGATCAGGTGACCCTGGAATAGACTAGCCCCTGCCTGCGCTGCTCGGATCATTCTGTGTCTGGATGCCGCTAGGGAGAGAGAGAGCTGCTGCTGGTCAGGGAAAGCGTTGGCTGTTCTATTAGAATAGTGTTAGGCAGGAGTGATTCTACAAGAACCAAAGCCCTTCTTAGGGCTACAAAAACGTTATACTTTTTTTTTTAATTTGCTTGTGGCTGGGTTGCTGGCACTAGTAGTGCAGCTAGTACCATATGTGAGGAATTTGCAGGGGGACTTGCTACCGTTGTGTTTAGTCTGTAGTGACACACAATCCACTCCAACACCAAGTGGTACAATTATTTAGGGGGTTTGATTAGAATTTGGCAGAGTCTACTGATTTTTTTTTTTTTTTTACCTTTTCATTTTATAGCTCAACTCATCTTGCAAGATGTGCTCTCAGTGTCGGCTACAAAATAGCCATAGGAGAACCCCAACGGCTTACTTAGGCCTACAATAGCGTATATTTCTTTTTTTTGTTTGCTTGTGGCAGGGCTTGCTGGCATTAGTAGTGCAGCTAGTACCATATTGTGAGGAATTTGCTGGGAGACCTGCGACCGTTGTGTTAGCTCTTAGTGACACGCATATCACCTCAAACACGACAGTGGGACAATTTTTAGGGGGGTTGATTAGAATTAGGCGGAGTCTGCGATTTTTTTTTTTTTTTACCTTTATTTATTTTATAGCTCAAACCTCAGGCACAGCACAAAATCCGTGTGTGCTGTCAGTGTAGGTTAGAGAAACTAGCCAAAGCAATGATAGATCGTTTGTTGTAAAAAAATTAAAAATAAAACGAAATAAACACAAAAAAAAAAAAATTAAAAGTTTACCTCTTAATTTGGAAAATGTTTACCCGAGGGCTAGGGGAGAGGACGAGGGGTGGAGTGGTCGTCCAATACTGCAGGGGTCAGAGGGCCGTGCGTCCTGGGCGGGGTGAGACACCCACCTGCTTGATGAGGGGGAGCGGGGAGCGGGAAACACCGCAGAGCTACACTCCTTGGTTCATCATGTGTCTCAATGTTACTGCGGACCGGTGGTAACTTTAGAGCGTGCGGCAGAAACCAGTGCGAAGAGGTGAGTGTGGATTGCGGACAATGCTTCTAGCCATTTGTCCACGACAGTCAGTCTTCCGCAGTCCACCCATGTACCGAAATCAGCACTACCTCCAGCTCTCCACCTCAGCCCTCCTTCCCCCAAGTTGCCCCCTCCCAGCCAAAATTGGCATTTGAACCGGCATACTCTAGAGAACGTTTCGGACCATTTCCACAGTCACAAACCACTTGTAGGTTGATGCTGGAGCCATTTTCCGATGCCCAGGTTTATCACCGTCGCAGTCTTGGGTGATGATGACATTATTGACGTAGTGGAAGAAGTGTGTTGAATGACAGAGGTGCGGACGATGAAGGCGAACGTGTCAGACAGTGGATGAGTAGTTGTTGTCAGGGCAGGAAGTCAGAGGGGGGAGCACGACATGAGGGTCGACGGATGATGAGGTGGACAGGCACCCAAGCTGGGTGACAGGCGCGGGTGAAACACAGTGCTTACTGAGAGGAAGCGAAGTCTATTAGCCAGACAGGTGAAGAGGCAAGTGGTGGGCAGACGGAGAGGCAGGCCAGAGCGGTGCATCAGAGCAAATGTTGCCGTTGTCAAGTTTCCGTGGCGAGGGCTAGATTTCTCAGAAGTCTGGAGGTTTCTTTAAAGAAACACAGATGACCGACGGGATGTGGTGTTGCGACCTTTGCCAAACCAGGATCAGAGGGGTTCCACCACATAGCTAAACTACACCAGTCCATGGCAGGCATATGAATCGAAAACCCACTCAATGCTAGCACCAAGACCGTTCCCTCCGGCGGGCACACCACTGCCTCGTTCCCTGTCATTGCTAGACAGGCCCCCCCAAGACCACGGACCAAAACACTACGGCGGAAACCCCATCTTCGCCTCCACGATCCTCCACACATCCACCAGCGTTCAGCTTCCATACCAGCGCTGGAGCGCAAAAGGAAGCCATGCGAACCCACCACACGCCAGCCAGCTAACGTCCACATCTGCCAAGTTGCTGAGCCTGGAGATGCATGCCTATAGGTGCGAGAGCCGAAACTCATGGCGGCGGCCACCCCTCGGTATTCGGTCCCCAGCTGCCATACTTTTCCCGATTGTGCCGTCCCAGCCACTGGCACTTAGCACGTAGTCAGAGAACATCATCCGTTGCCCTGACACACGCCGTTTCTCGACACAGTTCACCGGCCACGGACAAATGGACAAGTGAGTGCTGCCGGGCAGGGCCAAATATGCGCTGACGGACATTGGGTTAAACTTCGGTGGGAGGTGGACCGAGTCTACCCCTGGGGCTACTCAATATACTGCCGACGCCGAGGATGCGGGGCTACCTCGGTCCAGGCTCACAAGGCATACTGCCTCTCCTCCTCCCACCCCCCCTCCGCCTCCTCCTCATAGAATACCTCCGTGGGCATGGCGCCATCAGTCGGTAGCTCTAGGCACAGCAGCAGTGCCATTGCTAAGCGACAGCAGGGTGATCAAACTGCTGAGCCTAGGCGATAAAAGGCACACCGCCCAAGAGTTATTACAGGGCATCACGGCGCAGACTGATCTGTGGCTGGCAACGCTGAACCTGAAGCCAGGCATGGTTGTGTGGGACAACGGCCGTAACCTGGTGGCGGCTCTGCAAACCAGCAGACTGACACAGTTCCATGCCTGGCCCATGTGTTAAATCTCATAGTTCAGCGTTTCCTCAGACATACCCAATCTGTCTGATTTGCTCCACGAAGGTGCGCCGCATCTTGTGCGCATTTCAGAGAAGTCCAGCACAGATGCTGCCGCTCTCAGGGCAGCGCAGCGCCGCCTCCAACTGCCCGCTCACGACTGTTGTGCGACGTGCCCACAAGGTGGAATTCAACATTAACCATGTTATCCAGAGTTTACCAGCAGCGCAGAGCGATTGTAGACTGCCAGATGTCAACTTCCACCCGAACTGGTAGTCAGGTCAGTCAGCTCCTCAGTCTAAATGAGGAGTGCATGGATGTCTGATATCTGTCAGGTGCTGAGTAACTTTGAGGAGTCAACACAGATGGTCAGTGGCGATGGCCCATCCTCAGCCTCACCATCCCGCTGCTGGCCTTGAAAAACTCTCTGGTCAGCATAAGTCGAAGCTTTGCGCTCGTCACAAGAGACGGGGAAGAAGAATCCCTGTTGATAACCAAAGCACCCGTAGGTCTGTTTCTCAGCGCATATCGGAGGAGGTGGAGGTGGATGAGGAGGAAGAGGAGGAGAATGTTGGCGATACAGAAGAGGGACCATTGTTCAGTCCTTCACTGTTCGCGTGGTATGACAGCGTGATGGGCAGAAGAAGAAGGGAGTTGGAGGCGGAGGCGTTGGAGGAGGAGGGAAAACGGAAATGGGCAGTCAGCAGTGAGGGAGTGAATTCTGCGCGTGGGACTCTGGTCACATATGGCAGACTTTCATGCTAGCTGCCTATCTGTGACCCTCGCGTTCAAAAATTTATTCCAGCACCGATTACTGGGTATTCACTCCCGGACCCACGGTGCAAGCAAATATTCCCACTCTCATCCCTGGAGAGGAAAGGTGTGAGAATGCTATGAATACCAGGCAGCTCCCTGGTGCACAGCTGAAACAGATTTCCCTTCTGACAGCGCTAGCATACCCACAGCCAAACGAGAGGGACCTCAAGGCTACTCCCTCTGCGTGACAAGTTAGCAGGGAGAGTAGCGAGCAGGGCAGCGTTCCGTTCACTGGCAGGGGTAGTTTTACAAGGCCTTTGCCAGTTTTAGTCACCCCAGCAGACACTGTACCTGTCCCCAGCTCGTGACAGAGTAGGCTGATCTTTAGCAGAATGAGGTGAGGGAGTACGTAGCTGACCATACCATCGTCCTTAATGATCACCAGCTCCCTAACAAAACTACTGGGTTTCAAAGCTTGGACATTGCACGAACTGGCGACTGTACGCTTGGAGGTTCTTGCTGTCCCTGCACGTAGCGTGTATGTCCACTAGGGGTTTTCAGTGCACTGGTGGCATCATCACCGATAAGCATACCAGCACTGGCGCTATCAAGATGAATAAAGCCTGGATTTCTCCGATTCATCTCCACCATGTGAGAATGCTCAATCGAATATGTATGCACTCTCCTCCTCATTATCCTCCTTCCCTGCTTTTGTACCTAAAGCATAGGAAACTGGATATTTTTGCCAGGGCCAACTGGCTCAGCTAAGTACTCTATGTATTTAATTTTCTGGAGGGCCACCTACCGGTCTCGTTTTAAGCAATTTTTGGGAAGTGCCAAAACAGGCACTAAATCTATTTAATTTTCTGGAGACCACCTCCTGCTCCTTGGTTTGAAAACTTTTTTGGACTGCCCAATACAGTGCACTCAATTATTTAATTTTTCTGGAGGACCACCACTGCACCGCTCTCTGGTTTAAAACTTTTTTGGAGGCCACATACAGGCACTCAATTTAGTTAATTTTTTGGAGGACACCTACTGCCTCTGGTTTGAAAACTTTTTTGGATGCCAAGTACAGGCATATCCAAATTAAATTGGTTCCATAGCAGCCTCCACATGTTGTCTTTTTAGCTGGCTCCACACGTTGTCTCCATTGCTACCTCCACACGTCATCGCCATAGCTGCCTCCAAAAGTCCTCCATACATGGTCTCCTTATCAAACATTATTATTTCAGCGCTTCTTGCGCATCTGTTTACATTCCCCTCAACCGCCATATCCTAAACTTATAAGAACGCTAATACTGATCTATACAAAAGGTTCTAGAGTGTGTTTGGGGAGTAGCCTAGGGACAGGGGCTTGGATTGCGAAAGCTCGCCTGGCTGCGGAGCGCCAGTTCCATCTCAAGATCCAACAAATAGTTTTAACTGCAGACAACTTTATCTACTACTAGTTCACGCCCCATACATTGCCCCTTATCAAACAAGGGTGTCGGCAGAATTTTTGGGTTGTTTTCATGGCTTCCACATCAACTTGTTAACTTTGCGCCACCCTGCTGTGTAATCCACCAAAATATATGGCAAACTATTTATCATTTACCAATATATTTCAGCGCTTCTTGCGCATCTGTTTACTTTCCTCACATCGCCATATCCTAAATTATAAGAACGTACTACACTTATCTTAACAAAAGGTTCTTAGAAGTGTGGTTGGAGTAGCCTAGAGACAGGGCTTGGATTGGCGAAAGCTCGTATGGCTGCGGAGCGCCAGCTCCATCTCAAGATCCAACTAACTAGTTTTAACTGCAGCATCTTAATCTACTACTAGTTCACTGCCTCCATACATCGTCCCCTTATCAAACGAGCTGTGTCGGGCAGAATTTTGGGTGTTTCATGGCTTCCACATCAAACTTGTTAACTTGTCGCCACCCTGCTGTAATCCACAAAATATACTGGCAAACGTTATCATTTACCAATATTATTCAGCGCTTCTTGCCTCTGGTTACATCCCACCACCCATATCCTAAATTATAGAACGCTACTACACTTGATCTATACAAAAGGTTCTTAGAAGTGCTGTTTGGGGAGTAGCCTAGAGACAGGGTTGAGTGGCGAAGCTCGCCTGGTCAGGCGGAGCGCCAGCTCCATTCAAGATCCAACTAACATGTTTTTAACTGCAGCCACCTTTAATCTACGACTAGTTCCACTGGCCTCCATACATCGTCCCCTTATCAAACGAGCTGTGTCAGGCAGAATTTTCAGGTGTTCACCAGATACATGTGGGGAAGCGGCCTTCTGTCGCCGCCATGTAGACCTGGAAGTTGCAATCATAGCTGCGCAATATGGCTGCCCCATACTTTCGCCTTAATCATGGAACATATTCCGATAAAAACAATTAAAATAGAACACTATGCTATTCCATTTTCCTGGTGAAATATTAAACGACTGGCCTGCTTTGAAAATTATAATTTTTTCAAAGTAAACGCTTCTGCGCCCAGGCCCATTTTGGGGAGGAGCCGAGGAGAAGGGGCTTGGACAGGCGAAGCCGCCTGGCAGTGGACCGCCAGCTCATCCCAAGATTAGGCAGCCTTCAGAGGCATCCATGATGCTGCTGCTGTTTCTGTCCATTTTGCTCCACGATACCCACAGGTCCACCAATGTCTCATTCAACTCTCTATACCCCAGACGCGGAGCACGAGAGGATATGCAGCACATCATCCCCTATCAAACGAGCGTGTCGCAGAATTTTCAGGTGTTCAACAGATACATAGGGAACTCGGCCATCTGTCGCCGCCATGCTGGAGACCTGAAGTTGCAATCATAGCAGCGCAATATGAATGCCCCATACTGTCGCTCTTAATCATGGAAGTCGTCTCCATGGCTGCCTCCACATGTCGTCCCCTTATCAAAAGAGCTGTGTCAGGCTCATTTTTTGGGTGTTTCACCAGATACGTTATGGAACTTGGTCACTATGTCGACACCATGCTGTGTTATCGACTAAATATACCGTCAAACTTTTGTTCACATAGGAAATCATTTCACCTCCTTTGGTGAAACCTGAGTCCATTTAGGGTATGTCGCCATGAGACTCTCTAGCCTGCCACTGCTGCCGCTGCCTCTGCATGCCGTCCCCTATAGTGTCAGGGTCAATTATTGGATGTTTTAGATGCTATCTAGCTTCATTCTGTCACTCTGTCATGGCCATGCTGTTGCCCATAATTTTGGCATAATGGTGCGATTAAGCAGCCTCAGAGGCATCCATGCATGCTGCCCCTGCTGTTTCCTGTCCATTTCTGTGGTGTTTCCATCCTTTTCTGAGGTTCCCAGGTGTTTGGCCAAGCTTCCCTGTGCAGAGCCTTGGTCCCCTTGAAAAATGCTCGAGTCTCCCATTGACTCCAATGGGGCTCGTTATTCGAGACGAGCACTCGAGCATCCGGAAAAGTTTGTCTCGAATAACGAGTACCCGAGCATTTTAGTGCTCGCTCATCTCTATTTACTATCCTTTTTCTTCCTGGTCTCTTCTCCCAATAGACGTTTGATGTTCTGGTCTTGCTATAAGATTTACGTATATATACATTGTGAGCTACAATATCATCCTGGTGCTTTGAAACTAGCCCAAACTCTCTTGTGGTGTAATCGTTAACACCAAAGCTTTGTCTTAATCTTTGCCACACATATCAGTGTGTGTTATAGGAAGCTCAATTTGCATGTCCCAACTCTTTGAGAAAGGGAACCTCACTCAAATGACTAATAAACACCACTAGGTTGTCACACACTTAACACCTCCTAGATCAGTGATGGCGAACCTTTATACACAGAGTGCCCAAACTACAATCAAAACCTACTTTTATGTCGCCAACATGACAATTTAAGCAGTAACCTATGGATCCAACTGTATCACAAGTCTCGATTGTGTTGGCTCCTGAGGACACCAACACAGTAGAAAGAAATTGGATTGTAGCTTCCTTCCAGGGTCCCCTAAGAGGGAGAATCGGGGACCCATAGTAGACTCCAACCATAATCCATCTCTGTCCATACCTTCTCGCTTCTCGTGTAGTCCTGGCCGCCAAGTAGGTGTTGCTTTAAAATGGTTTTGGACCGCAGGAGGACCTTGAGTCATGTCTAGCAATTATGTGCTGGTGTGAAGGCCTGGGTGCCCAGAAAGGGCTCTGAGTGCCACCTCTGGCACCCGTGCCATAGTTTGCCACCACTGTCCTAGATCATGTGTCTTTCATGGCTCACTTGTGTCAGGATTAAGAAAGCAACTTTCAAGTGAGATTTAAATAGGTTGTATAAAATCACGGAGTGGAGCGTTAGCACTTAAGTCAGGTTCTTCTCACCTAAGAATGTTCCCTTCACTGTAATTGATGCACCTACATCTAGGGACATCACTGACTCGGTGCATGACTTCAGTCGCATCAGAGTGAACATTCGAGGTGGAGGAGCTTGACTTCAGTGCAAAAGTCTTGGTCTTTATGACTTCAATCAACTATTTACATCTTTAAAGTTGATTTTCTGGATGGTGCCACCACACTGGGCCATGAAAGATGACTGGAAAGTGGTTAGTAGAGGGTGACAACGTAGTGGGTTTTTTTTTTAGGTCAATTTCACATAAGGTTCCCTTTAAAGATTATTAATTTACAGAACCATATCTTTTGGGATAGAGATTCTGTCAACATAAATATTCAACCATATTAGTTCTGCCCATCAATCCACATTCTAATTACAAAAAGTTATTAGCAATTCCAAAAACAATGGGACATTCTCACCATATATCCACCATTATCCATATTTGCTAACATTTTTTTAGGAATTTGTTTAATAATTACTTTTTTTAATTTTACCACTCCAAAAAAGAAATAGTTGAACATTTTATTTTCAGAAACTCAATGCAACTAACCTTAATTTCTCTATTGGGCACTTGGAGTGTCATGGCTTACTAGTCATCATGACGGATAATGTAAATTAAAACTAAAGAGCTTACCTACACATCCCCATTGTTTTTAATTAAGAGGCACACAGCAATGGCCTTTATCGGAAGCAATTGTACAAGTAATAACATATCCTTTAAACTACATTAAAACAAAGAAAAAAATGAGTAACCAAAGAACAAGTCTGGCCACAGTGTTGCTAATTCTCAAACTGCTTCACTCTTAGCACATTGTGAACATTGAATTTGATAAGCAAGGTCCTGACCACATATTTGCTTCAGGCTAGCAGCTGTGACCGTTAAGAACAAGTGCTGAAATAACGTATGTTTATCTGTTTGGAACAGCAGAACATCTAATTGCGAGGCACCTGTTCTCGCAGGGTGAAAAGCCGATAGAGTATTGCACACTTAACTCCCATGTAAATTGTAAAAAGCCCAAACGGAATATTTTGACTCCAAATAGCAATGTCTGTTACAACACTGGAGGTAGGCACTTATTAAAACTGCTGGCCAGAGTCAACATTATAATATTATTACTTCATTTTTAATGAAATTGTAAATCAATGTGTTCTCAAGTGAGATTCTAGTCAATCAAACGGATTTGCTGCAATAAAAGCTTTTTTAGGTTTTATTATCCCGAAAAATACATTTTATTCATTGTTTTTGTTTTTTAATTATCAATTTTCAGATTTTTTTTGGGTAAATCTTATTAATATGAGTGTCTCTTGTATTTACATTTACCCAATAATCCTGAGTGACACTAAGAGGATTACTCTCTTGTATAAACCTAACACGTCTGATTATAGGGGAACCAGCCACCAGGATACCCATTACCCGAATATTCCAAAGTGTCATTGTTAAATTGTACAGAAAAATTGTACAAAAGAATTTTAAACAGATATCTAGCTTTTGGATCCCTCTGCTAGGCCCACATGCTCCATTCCCTCTGGCCCACACACTCCAGCAGTCCCTTCTTCTCCACTGGCTCATCACTGCCACCCTCACTGATGTCAGCTCCCTGCAGTGAGACGTGATGACAAGGCAATGAGCAACACAACTCTCTGAAATTTAACCAAAGCACTTTGCAAACCTTCCTTGTTAAAAAAAATGGCCATCTTGGTGACAGGTTCCCTTTAAATGGTCAAAACTAGAGATGAGACAACCTGAACGTCCCTTTGGCATGCACCCCACACACCACAAACATATTGCCGGTTGTCGCCAGCCAATGCCCCTAGACCATATGGCGAACCTATGGCACGGGTGTCCGAGGCGCACTCAGAGCCCTTTTGTGGGCACTTGCATCACCCCAGGACACACCAAAGGACTCAAAGAATCTTCCTCAGTTCCAAGCAACTAAAGTGCCTTTCAGTCATATATTAAAGTAATACTTTCTTTATCTCTGGAGGACCTTTTGTTGGCCCCACGATTCACTGAGTACAGAGGGACACTGCAAATTTTCCATCTTGTCCTCAGGAGGCCAATATGTCAAACGTCGTTGAGGAACAGAAAGTTACTGCTTTAATTTTTGGTTGGCAATAAATAAGGGGGGTTTGGGTTGCAGTTTGGGCACTCGGCTGCTAAAAGGTTCGCCATCACTGCCCTAGACACTAGCCATGGCTTTGTGTGGCCAGTGGTATCCTTTTGTCCAATCACAGCCATTGCTAGTAGCTAAGGGCATCAATACACCAGATTGGCTGTTCGGCAGCTAATCTGGCAATATGTTTGGGCCACGCAGGGGACACCTGAACAGAGAACCCGAACAGACTAGTCAGGACTTTAGTTTCTTTTTTTTTAATCAAAACATTTTTATTAAAGTTTTTTTTTTTTTTTTTTTTTAACAACACATTACAGACATTGAAAACTGTGCACAAAACCAAAACAATAAGAACATCCCTCTTCCCCTCCCCCCACCCAACATTCCCCACGCAGACAACGCTCATCTCTATTTACTATCCTTTTTCTTCCTGGTCTCTTCTCCCATTAGACGTTTGATGTTCTGGTCTTGCTATAAGATTTACGTATAGTATAACATTGTGAGCTACAATATCATCCTGGGTGCTTTGAAACTAAGCCCAAACTCTCTTGTGGGTGTAATCGTTAACACCAAAAGCTTTGTCTTAATCTTTGCCACACATATCAGTGTGTGGTTATAGGAAGCTCAATTTGCATTGTCCCAACTCTTTGAGAAATTGCTTAAAGGGAACCTGTCACTCAAATTGACCTAATAAACACCACTAAGTTGTCAAACACCTTAACACCTCCTAGATCAGTGATGGCGATCCTTTTATACACAGAGTGCCCAAACTACAATCAAAACCTACTTTTATGTCGCCAACATGACGATTTAAGCAGTAACCTATGGATCCTAACTGTATCACAAGTCTCGATTGTGTTGGCGTCCTGAGGACACCAATACAGTAGAAAGAAAATTTGGATTGTAGCTTCCTTCCAGGGTCCCCTGAAGAGGGAGAATCGGGGGACCCAGAGTAGGAGCTCCAACCATAATCCATCTCTGTCCATACCTTCTCGCTTCTCGTGTAGTCCTGGCCGCCAAGTAGGTGTTGCTTTAAAATGGTTTTGGACCGCAGGAGGATCCTTGAGTCATGTCTAGCAAATTCTGTGCTGGTGTGAAGGCCTGGGTGCCCACAGAAAGGGCTCTGAGTGCCACCTCTGGCACCCGTGCCATAGGTTTGCCACCACTGTCCTAGATCATGTGTCTTTCATGGCCTCGCTTGTTGTCAGGATTAAGAAAAGCAACTTTCAAGTGAGATTTAAATAGGTTGTATAAAATCAAGGAGGTGGAGTGTTTAGCACTTAAGTCAGGTTCTTCTCACCTAAGAATGTTCCCTTCACTGTAATTGATGCACTACATCTAGGGACATCACTAACTCTGGTGCATGACTTCAGTCGCATCAGAGTGAACATTCTGAGGTGGAGGGAGCTTGACTTCAGTGCAAAAGTCTTGGTCTTTATGACTTCAATCAACTATTTTACATCTTTAAAGTTGATTTTCTGGATGCTGCCACCACACTGGGCCATGAAAGATGATCTGGAAGGTGTTTAGATGCTTGACAACGTAGTGGTTTTTTTTTAGGTCAATTTCTACATAAAGGTTCCCTTTAAAGATTATTAATTTACAGAACCTATCTTTTGGGGACAGAGATTCTGTCAACATAAATATTCAACCATATTAGTTCTGGCCCATCAATCCACATTGTAATTACAAAAAGTTATTAGCAATTCCAAAAACAATGGGACATTCTCACCATATATCCACCATTATCCATATTTGCTAACATTTTTTTAGGAATTTGTTTAATAATTACTTTTTTTAATTTTACCACTCCAAAAAAGAAATAGTTGAACATTTTATTTTCAGAACTCAATGCAACTAAACCTTAATTTCTCTATTGGGCACTTGGAGTGTCATGGCTTACTAGTCAGCATTACGGATAATGTAAATTAAAACTAAAAGAGCTTACCTACACATCCCCCATTGTTTTTAATTAAGAGGCACACAGCAATGGCCTTTATCGGAAGCAATTGTACAAGTAATAACATATCCTTTTAAACTACATTAAAACAAAGAAAAAAATGAGTAACCAAAGAACAAGTCTGGCCAGCAGTGTTGCTAATTCTCAAACTGCTTCACTCTTTAGCACATTGTGAACATTGAATTTGATAAGCAAGGTCCTGACCACATATTTGCTTTCAGGCTAGCAGCTGTGACCGTAAGAACAAGTGCTGAAATAAACGTAATGTATTTAATCTGTTTGGAACAGCAGAACTCTAATTGCGAGGCACCTGTTGCTCGCAGGGTGAAAAGCCGATAGAGTATTGCACACTTAACTCCCATTGTAAAAAGCCCAAACGGAATATTTTGGCTCCAAATTAGCAATGTCATTTACAAGACACTGGAGGTAGTGCACTTATTAAAAATGCATGGCCAGAGTCAACATTATAATTATTATTACTTCATTTTTAATGAAATTGTAAATCAATGTGTTCTCAAAGTGAGATTCTAGTCAATCAAACGGATTTGCTGCAATAAAAGCTTTTTTAGGTTTTATTATCCCGAAAAATACATTTTATTCATTGTTTTTGTTTTTAATGATCAATTTTCAGATTTTTATTTGGGTAAATCTGTATTAATATAGTGTCTCCTTGTATTTACATGTTTACCAATAATCCTGAGTGACCACTAAGAGGATTACTCTCTTTGTATAAACCTAACACGTCTGAATTATAGGGGAACCTGCCACCAGGATACCCATTACCCGAATATTCCAAAGGTGCATTTGTTAAATTGTACAGAAAAATTTGTACAAAAGAATTTTAAAACAGATGTCTAGCTTTTGGATCCCTCTGCTAGGCCCACATGCTCCATTCCCTCTGGGCCCACACACTCCAGCAGTCCCTTCTTCTCCCACTGGCTCATCACTGCCACCCATCACTGATGTCAGCTCCCTGCAGTGAGACGTGATGACAAGGCAATGAGCAACACAACTCTTCTGAAATTTAACCAAAGCACCTTTGCAAACCTGTCCTTGTTAAAAAAAATGGCCATCTTGGTGACAGGTTCCCTTTAAATGGTCAAAACTAGAGATGAGCAAACCTGAATGTCCCTTTGGGGCTTGCACCCCACGTACCACAAACATATTGCTGGGTTATCGCACAGCCAATGCCCCTAGACACTAGCCATGGCTTTGTGTGGCCAGTGGTATCCTTTTGTCCAATCACAGCCATTGCTAGTAGCTAAGGGCATCAATACACCAGATTGGCTGTTCGGCAGCTAATCTGGCAATATGTTTGGGCCACGCAGGGGACACCTGAACACTGAACCCGAACAGACTAGTCAGGACTTTAGTTTCAATGGACATGTAATGAGCTATTTGTTCTTGTGCTGCAAGAAACTTTGATGCCAGATTGTTGAATAAATTAAAGTTGATTATGTTGGTTCCATTTGGACAACCTGTAGTCTGCTGACTCAGCAATTCAAGACCCATTATTGTGATTAATGAGCTTTTCTGTTTTCTGGTTTTCACATCATTGATTGCCCAGCTTCAGGATAGGTGATCCCTATCAAATAGGAGCGGGTGAGACTACTGACACTCTAATCATCAGATGTTTAAAGAGTCTCTGGTATTGCATGAGATTTTGACAATAGTTACACAGCTTTTCGGTTTAGTCCTATTCACTGGCCAAGGAATATTCAATCAGCTTACCGATAGCCAAGCTCCACCCCACCCCAATTAATATTGGGCATGGATAACCAAGAAAAATCTCTTTTCCCGGACTTGAATCCAGAAGTGTCTCCATTGTCTCTCCCTGCAGTACTCCCAACCTGCCACCAGGGAGACCACCCAGACATGAATCCAGAGGGGTCTCCATTGTCTCTCCCTGCAGTACTCCCAACCTGCCACCAGGGAGACCACCCAGACTTGAATCCAGAGGTGTCGCCATTGTCTCTCCCTGCAGTACTCCCAGCCTGCCACCAGGGGAATCACCAGTCCACGAATGGTGTAGACACCACACTCCTATTAGAGACATTCAGAACAAATAATACAGAACACGTTAGTGAAGGGGTAACTGGTAATCTCTGCCCCATGCCCATAGAAGAGTCTGAGAACAGCATCAAGTGCCCTGATGAGACAGATGTGGTGCCAGCAGGTGTCACAGAGATCCTGGAGACGGGCAGGCAAGTGAATGGAGCCCATCTGCCTGGTGACTGCCCCATCATATTCCCGGAGGGGAGGCTTGTGGTTGGTAATGGCTGTGCGGCAGGAGATGTCTCTGAGGTGCAGCTTGTAGACACTTGTATGGACGTCTCCGCTCTCTTGTTAGATCTGGAACCACAATTGGATTTACAAAAAGCACAGAAAACCCCAGACTTGCCAAAGACACCCAATATTACAGAGATGGTCCCCCAGGTATCGTCCAGTATCTCCCAGTCAGACCTGCAGGATTCCCCAACAATAAAAGCCGCACCCTATATACCAAACTATGATCTGAAGGTACAGGAAAGAGATGGGGAACCCAGAGAAGACCCCAAATCACTGCCACAAGTTATAATATCAGCAGAAGAGACCATCCCCCCACAGCTGCCCGACGCCCCCTCTGAAGACCCCATAGGACTGAGCAATGGCCTGGACGTGCCCGACAGCCAGCTGCTGGGAGCATTGGAGGAGAGCTGTGAGCCTGGACGGGTATGTCATACATCTTACAGGGTCTTATAAGGGAAGGGGTGACACCGAGATAATGAGGAGTAACACGTGTTATTGTGGGGACTTATCTAAACTGAAATCACAACCTACATCTTATCTGACTGGAGTCTTGGCCTATTATTACATGTGGGCATTGATGTGCACGTATCATCACACAGTTATCCAGGCTGTGGGTCTTACATGATCACGGGCAGATGTCGCTCCCTCTTCTCATATCCACACGTCACATCCCAGCTGCAATACCAAGCACAGTCACTATACATCTATGGCGCTGTTATGTAAAGCAGCTGCTCATGGTGGGTGCTGAGGGTTGGAGCGCCCCCTATCTAGTGATTGATCCCCTATTATAAACATAAATCATCTTGAAGACTAAGACCAAGACTCCTCCTTGACCAGGAATGTCTGTGAGAAGTCACATTTATATCTGACCCTGAACTATCAATCTGCAATTCCAACAACTATCCAAACAATCCTGTGTCATTCTCCTTTATCTATGTCCGGGAACTGTTACAGATGGTCTTCTATAGGGAGACGCCATGTTCTGCAGCTCCTTACACATTGCAGGACTTTATGTCTCCGCTGGCTCACAGATAGGGCAAACATTTTATATGATAAAACAAGGGCTGAGGGCCCCAGACTGACCTCAGGGGCACCGCAGGGGAGTAAATGACGCTCTGCCCTTCTTGGAGTGGAGCAATGTATTATAACATTTCTTGTGGCACCAAAAAAACCCTAATCTGCCTCTGATTATAGGATTAGACGTTACAGTAATCTGTGTGATAACATCTCCCATAGAAGAAAAAACTACAAATCTCCACAAAATGACATTGTCTACTGAAGTGTGTGATTAATACAAATCCAACTACATCTGTTCTACTGCCAGCCTCAGCTTTGTCCTTCCTCCATGCTTTACACTACAGCTGCTCTACTTCTTCATACAGAGATGGGAGTCTTACCTTCCAGTCGGTGATTGTATTGATCTGCTGTCTATGTCTTTGCAGAGCGATGAAAACCACATCAGCGACTACAGGCAGGAGACACCACTGACCACTACCTCACTGCCAAGACTACCAGTGACTGCAGCGCTGGCACAGGGCACAGCTGGGTGAGGAATAAGTTCTGCACAATATTCGTGGGACACTCTTAACCTCCATGTTTGCGTGTTATCCAGTATCTACGGGATAGAAGATAACTTGCTACTCAGAGGAGGTCTGACAATTACTCCTAGTAATTACGAGAACGGGTTGGGGTCTCGTAGTACTCATGTTACCTGTCCCCGTCCCCTCATCCCATTCATAATGGGGAAAGGGATCCCTGCTTGGCGCTTATCTTCTATGCTGTGGATAAGCAATAACATTCATACCTGAGACCACATTATTATTAAGTATTTTTCAATAAACAATAAAGTACAATACAAACTCCTCTCCCCCATCTGTGCAAACCTCTGGCCATGGGTGATGCATGGGTGCACATACAATAAAACCCCCAATGATGTCCAATTGGGCAGCGGTAGAAAAGCCGTAACCACCTATAGAGAATCAGTTCCCCAGAGACTAAACCAGAGGAATCAGTCCACAAAGTCCATAACTTTTCAAATGTGGACATTGAAACCCTACAGAGTCCCAACATCTTTCCATATTTACCAACCAATTAATCTTAACAATATATTCCGATCTGGAGGGGCTCTTTCATCTAACCAGTGCTGAGTCACCCGTTTTCTGCCCTTTGGTACCCCCTGCAACAGCCAGAGACGGGAATGTCCTCTACACAATATACAGAGAAAGGGTAACTGGGACTAAGTACACGGCAGAGACCGTCCAAACCTCCCCCAGCTCTGGGCAGGACCACATCATATGCAGGATGGCAGGGGTTTCTGTGCCACATCCTTATGGGCACGATGGTGTACAGATACTGCAGCGTATGCTACACCCTGTGTAAGAGATAGATGTGAGACAACCTGTGGGCCTCAATGAGGTGTGTGACGCATCTCCTGCCATTGCCGTCCTCAATGCTCACATCCCCATTACCTTCCTAGCCTCCAGGTCTAGTATGTATGTAGCATGGAGATCTCCCCTGCAGAGCGCGGTCACAGCAGAAGCTACAATTTTGTTGATGGACAGAGGACTGTCTGTCACTGGCTCCTGCTCAGGTGTGAACAGCGCTCAGCACTACAATAGCCTCATAATCTCTCCATCTGCAACTTCTCTGAGATTCACCTTTGTCCTCCTCCTCCTCATTGTCTCTGTAGACGCCCCCCTCCCCTCCATTCAGGGTGGAGGGTCAGGGCTGCAGGATTTAGGACTCTTATCTCTTCTCTTTATAATTAATGGGGGAGGGGGATGATTAGTAAAGTTTTATTCTGTCACATAATGCATCCAGATGAACATGAAAACACCCCCCCCCCCCCCTACAGCAAACAGTGCAGACCCCTGAATACATAGTATAGGATGAATGACGGAAGAAACGCGCTATTGTCTGTCACCTATCAGATAAATCTCTGCACTCACAGGATGTGTCCCGGGCGAGGATATGTCACACATGTGTTATAATATAATTCTCTCTCCTTACAGACCTGACAGATCTGAGAGAAGAACAGAAGATGCTTCCCCTACTCTCCAGGGTCTCATTACAGAGCTGTCTAATATCAAGTGAGGCCTATGACTGTATCACGTGACATGTATGTACATAGGTGTCAGGTTATATCTTATGGCTTCTCTCTGTGTTGCAGTCGTTTTATTATGAGCACCTACCGAGAGCTCAGGCAGAAGAGGGTGCGGCACGTTCCTGGTAGAGCGTCTGCGGGTGTCAGGAGACGGCGGGAGATGTGACCGCAGTGACTACTCCTTGTCATGTATTCCTGTATTATGTTCTGTTACTCCCTCTCCTCTGTACATAGAGCTGAGCATTAGGAGGCACCAGGTACCTCTGCCTCCTCATGGTAGTGATCTCCAGATTTTCATTCATTTCTTTGTAGTGTTGTACCATACCATCCATAAAATGCAGACTCCGCTCTGCAGACGTTTTCAGGATCTCTGCTTGCTTTCATTGTTTCCAACCTACAGTTGAAAAATCTCTCCAAAGATGAAAGCATCCGATATTTTTTGATCAAAACATTTTTATTAAAGTTTTTGTTTTTTGTTTTTAACAACACATTACAGACATACTGTTGCACAAAAGACCAAAACAATAAGAACATCCCTCTTCCCCCTCCCCCCACCCAACATTCCCCACAGCAGACAGATAAAGACCATCCTTGCTAATTATTCCCATGGACCAGTTGATCACCCTTCACATATCATACCTGAAAAGTCATAGGGTCTTCTATCCCATAGGCAGGTATTTGCAGCAATCAATTTCCCTTTAAGACATAAATATCTCATCCAGTCACCGTCATCAACTGGTAGTGAGAGCTATTACGTATATCAATCAGGGCCCTATTTGGAAGTCCAGTCGTGTCCAACCATCTTCTCCATAGTTTATCAAATTTTTTGGGGCATTTTCTTTTTAGATATACTCCCCACTCCATCCTAATTACACTATTGACCTTATTTATGAATTCCTGTATTGTAGGTGCCGATGTTTGAATCCAGCGTGCCGCTACTGACTTGCGTGCCACATACAGTAATTTTTGTATACATAGCATAGTGGTCCCATCCATACTCTCATTTTCTATCAATCCTAGCAAGCAGATCCTAGGATCCGGCTCTAGGTCCACTGATAGCACCTTCCGAATAATATGCAAAACTTGTTTCCAGAATTCCTCCAACTCCTTGCATTCCCATAGCATATGCATCAGTTTGGCATCTGAGGACGAGCACCTAGGACAGCAAGAGTTAGGTCGCACCCCTATCCTATGAAGTAGGCTTGGTGTCTTATACACCCTATGCAGAAGATAAATTTGGGACAATCTTTGGGCCTCTGATGGAGACAATAAGGGTGTCCTTTCTAAGATTTCTTCCCATTGGGAATCTGGGATTTCCCCTACCTCTGCTTCCCATTTCTCTTTGATCGTGAGGGGATGACCTTTCAGGTATTCTCCCAGGAGGCTAGAGTAAATATTAGATATGATTCCCCTATTCGGGCCCTTTCCCGCTATCAGTTTCAATATGCTATGGCTCGATAATTGAAGCCTACCTTCTTTGACCGTTTTCTCATAAGCATGCCTTAATTGCAGAAATTTATAAAATTGTGTATTAGGCAGATTGAAGGTTTCCCTTAGTTGATCAAAGGATTTAAAATTATCTCCATCTAGTAGTTGCCGTACGGACCATATTCCTTTACCCTCCCACGGCGAGAAACCCTCTAATTTAAACATTTCCGGGAGCCGGGGATTATGCCATATAGGAAGGTACTCACTATGACCCTGAATCCCCACCATATCCTTGATCTTGGCCCATGTCTTGGACATTAGAGCCAGAGTCGGGCATCTCAATCCTCCATTTGTTCCTGTGCTTCCCACTTCTATTGCCGCTATTGGCGGTGTCATGCCCGTTATAGATGCCACTAGCCTCCCGCTGGGTCCTGAGCTATCCCCATCTTGTTCCCATCCTCTTAAATGTTGTGCCTGTGCTGCTAAGAAATAAACCCAGGGGTTTGGAATAGCCAGCCCTCCCCTATCCTTGGCTCTCTGCAGGGTTTCGATTTTAATCCTAGGATGCCCCTTTTTCCAAAGCAATTCACGGAACATACTCTGTATATTATAAAATACCCTGAATGGTATCCATATAGGCGTGTTATGAAGGATATAAAGCAGTTGGGGCATAAGTACCATTTTTATTAAGTTGCCCCTACCTATCACAGATAAGGGGAGTTTGCACCATGTGTTGACTTTATTCCTACACCTATTCATTAGGGGCGTTAGATTATCCTCAATATAATCCCTGAGGTTTGGGGATACCATAACCCCAAGGTATTTGAATTTTTGGACTACCCGAAGAGGTAGTGTATGAACCGGGGAGTCCGGCGAGAGTGCCGCTAGTGGGAGGATGGAAGATTTATCCCAATTAATTCTCAAGCCTGATCTATCCCCAAACTGTTTGATTACCTCCATAGCTGGGCTAATAGAGTTGTCTACATCCCCTAAATATAGCAGGGCATCATCGGCATATAGTGAAATGCGCTCCTCTCTAGAGCCTATAGGGAAACCCTGTATATTCGGCGAGTTTCTTATCAAACTAGCCAAAGGCTCTATAGCTATCGCAAAAAGGAGGGGGGAAAGCGGGCAGCCCTGTCTCGTGCCCCTTCCTAACTGGAATGCATCTGAAAGACATCCATTCGCCCTAACTCTTGCACTTGGCCGCGAGTATAAGAGACGCACCCATGTCATGAATTGTGAACCAAAGCCCATTTTCTTCATCACCACCCATAAATATTCCCACTCGACGCTGTCAAAAGCCTTGGCAGCGTCGAGTGAGACCACCGCAGGGATACCCTGACACTCCACCCCCCTCTGAATATTTAGATATAGGCGTCTAAGATTAACAGCTGTAGACCTCTCTGGCATGAAGCCTGACTGGTCCTCATGGATCAGAGCCGAAATCACTGGCAACAGGCGCCTAGCTAACACCTTCGCCAATAGTTTAACATCGACTGTCAATAAGGATATGGGTCTATAAGAGTCAGGGTCTGTACTTTCCTTCCCTGGCTTCAATATCAGTACAATCATGGCCTCTCTCATTGATCTTGGTAAGCATCCCGTGTTAAACGCCTCCTTAAAGACCTCAACCAATGGCGGTAGCAAAAGGTCCTTATGCAGCTTGTACAATTCTACCGGCAGTCCATCACACCCCGGTGCCTTATCATTAGCTAAGTCTGCCAAAGCCTCCTCCAACTCCTCTAGCGTGACCTGACCCTCCAATTGATTCCTGACCTCTGAAGTGAGCCTTGGTAGGGATACACCCGATACATATGCCTCCAACTCCTCTCTGGATGCTGTCAACTGGGATTGGTAAATTCCTTTATAGTACTCATAAAATCTATTAGCTATGTCAACGTCTGAAGTCAGAGTAGTACCATCTCCACCTTTCAGTCCTGCTATATGAGATGTACCCTGTTGGGATCGTATAATCGTTGCTAGTAAATGGCCTGCACTCTCCCCTTCCACAAAATATTTTTGTTTAGAAAAAAACCGTTTGTTTTCTGCCATTAGCCGGATATGCTCTGTATAATGCTCTTGAGCATCAATCCACCTTTTTTCATTATCTGTAGTCGGATCTGTTACATATGTTGACTCTGCTAGTACTACTGCTTGAGATAGGGATTTAGTGAGAGCGGCACTAGCCGCCTTATGTGCGCATACCTTATAGAAGTAGTGGTCTCGCAACATCCCTTTTAGACATTCCCACACCGCTTCTTGCGATGCCGAGGTATTGTTAAGACTTATAAATTCTTCTATAATTTTTGCCGTGCCCGCAGTTCCCTCCACTAGCTGTAACCAAAAGGGATTTAACCGCCATAGTAGACTGTGCCTTGTCTCCCTCTCTCCCATTCTTAGGCTCACCTTTAATGGACTATGGTCAGATACACTACGTGGGAGGTACTCCACCGTTCCCTGAACATTAAACAGATGGTCAGATCCAACTGCCAAATCTATTCTTGACAACGATCTATAGGATCTCGAATAACACGAGTATTGCTTTGTGGAGGGATTGCGAATCCTCCAAATATCACTGAGACCACATTCTTGTAGCAATCTCGCTAACATTGTGGGAGGAGCATCTGACGGTATTGACCCTGTATGATGTTTATCCAAATAAGGATTTAAGTAATTATTAAGATCCCCCACTATTAGAACCGGAAGATCAGGAGACGCTGCCATAAAAGATAGTACCCTTTTCAAGATAATACTAGAGAAAGGAGGAGGGATGTATATTGCAGTAAGGAACATTAGTGTCCCATATAGCTTACACTTAAGACACACGAAGCGTCCTTCTGAATCAATCAATTTATCCAAGCAAGTAAATGGAATGGAGCAATGTATCAATATACTGACCCCTCGAGAGTGCGTGGTATATGTAGAATGAAATTCGTGAGACATCCATGCTTTATGAACAGTGGACACATTGTCCTTAACTAAGTGGGTTTCTGCTAAACACCAGATTGCAGGTTGGTATCGCTGCAGTGTGGAAAATACCGAGCATCTCTTAGCAGCGTCTCCTAGTCCTCGTACATTCCAAAATAACACATTAAGTACATTCGTCATTTTCCCACATGTATAGATAACATTGAAGCATCCCACTTTTTCCCCCACAGGTAGACAACCGATCCATAGGCATAGAAATCTTGTACATACTTCTAGTCCCTCTGTCTGCTTTAAACTTTGCCCCCCCGCTAACTAAACTTGTACTAACAAACATAGAAACATAGATACACATACACATTCTAGACATTTCCCCCCGTAAGAGGGAATGGGGTATTGATTGTGCCTAGAAACCTGAAGCCGAATTTCAGTTCCGCAACCAAAGTCTCGGGGTCTCCAAGTAACGTATCCACAAGTAATTTCTTCTCCCGAACATATCGCAGTCCCTGGGTATTCAACAGCAAGTCCCGTATTGAACAAAGAACTGTAAGTCAACTTGTTCCAACATCCTCATGCTCCTTTCCTTTATTTTGTTTAAACAGCAACAAGATAGAAGGAGTGTTATATCCGTATTGTCCAGCAGGGGTCACCAAAGTCCTTACTCAGGATCTCTATGTCTCAATCTGTTCTCATTATTATCCAGCCAATTCAGCGCATCCTCTGGTGTATTAAACATATGCGTTTCTCCCAAAGCTACAACTCTCAGACGTGCCGGATACAACATAGCATAAGGTAGTTGTAGCCCTCTCATCCGCTTCTTGATATCCAAATACTGTGCCCTCTTCTTCTGGACCTCCGCTGAGAAATCCGGAAATATTGACACACGACGCCCATCAATTTTTAGATCAGGATTATCTCTGGCTGCCCGCAAAATTATATCTCTATCTCGATAATGGAGGAGCCGTAGAATAAGTGGCCGTGGCGGGGCGCCAGCAGGAGGTGCACGGGCCGGAACCCTATGAGCTCTTTCAATGGCGAATAGAGGGGTCAAGGTATCTTTGCCAAACTGGGTAACAAACCACTTCTCTAAGAACTCAGCAGGTCGCTGCCCCTCTGCTTTTTCAGGTATTCCAATCAGACGCAAATTATTCCTCCGTAAACGATTTTCCAAATCATCTGTTTTGGACTGTAAATTAGCAAGCTTATTCACCACTCTGCTCATATCACCCAAAGCCTCCTCCAACTCCTCTAGCGTAACCTGACCCTCCAATTGATTCCTGATCTCTGGAGTGAGCCTTGGTAATGATACACCCGATACATATGCCTCCAACTCCTCTCTGGATGCTGTCAACTGGGATTGGTAAATTCCTTTATAATACTCATAAAATCTATTAGCTATGTCAACGTCTGAAGTCAGAGTAGTACCATCTCCACCTTTCAGTGCCGCTATATGAGATGTACCCTGTTGGGATCGTATAATCGTTGCCAGTAAATGGCCTGCACTCTCCCCTTCCACAAAATATTTTTGTTTGGAAAAAAACCGTTTGTTTTCTGCCATTAGCCGGATATGCTCTGTATAATGCTCTTGAGCATCAATCCACCTTTTTTCATTATCTGTAGTCGGATCTGTTACATATATTGACTCTGCTAAAACTACTGCTTGAGATAGGGATTTAGTGAGAGCGGCACTAGCCGCCTTATGTGCGCATACCTTATGGAAGTAGTGGTCTCGCAACATCCCTTTTAGACATTCCCACACCGCTTCTTGCGATGCCGAGGTATTGTTAAGACTTATAAATTCTTCTATAATTTTTGCCGTGCCCGCAGTTCCCTCCACTAGTTGTAACCAAAAGGGATTCAACCGCCATAGTAGATTGTGCCTTGTCTCCCTCTCTCCCATTCTTAGGCTCACCTTTAATGGACTATGGTCAGATACACTACGTGGGAGGTACTCCACCGTTCCCTGAGCATTAAACAGATGATCAGACCCAACTGCCAAATCTATTCTTGACAACGATCTATAGGATCTCGAATAACACGAGTATTGCTTTGTTGAGGGATTGCGAATCCTCCAAATATCACTGAGACCACATTCTTGTAACAATCTCGCTAACATTGTGGGAGGAGCATCTGACGGTATTGACCCTGTATGATGTTTATCCAAATAAGGATTTAAGTAATTATTAAAATCCCCCACTATTAGAACCGGAAGATCAGGAGACGCTGCCATAAAAGATAGTACCCTTTTCAAGATAACACTAGAGAAAGGAGGAGGGATGTATATTGCAGTAAGGAACATTAGTGTCCCATATAACTTACACTTAAGACACACGAAGCGTCCTTCCGAGTCAATCAATTTATCCAAGCAAGTAAATGGAATGGAGCGATGTATCAATATACTGACCCCTCGAGAGTGCGTGGTATATGTAGAATGAAATTCGTGAGACATCCACGTTTTATGAACAGTGGACACATTGGGGGTCATTTACTAAGGGCCCGATTCGCGTTTTCCCGACGTGTTACCCGAATATTTCCGATTTGCGCCGATTGTACCTGAATTGCCCCGGGATTTTGGCGCACGCGATCGGATTGTGGCGCATCGGCGCCGGCATGCGCGCGACGGAAATCGGGGGGCGTGGCCGAACGAAAACCCGACGTATTCGGAAAAACCGCCGCATTTAAGAACCGAAAATGTGTCGCTCGGGACCCGCTTACCTTCACTCAGACGGCCTCGGTGAATTCCGGCGCGTTAAAATGCTTTTCAGTGCAGCAGCGCCACCTGGTGGACGGCGGAGGAACTACCTTATTAAATCCCGGCCGGACCCGAATCCTGTGCAGAGAACCCGCCGCTGGATCGCGACTGGACCGGGTAAGTAAATGTGCCCCATTGTCCTTAACTAAATGGGTTTCTGCTAAGCACCAGACTGCAGGTTGGTATCGTTGCAGTGTGGAAAATACCGAGCATCTCTTAGCAGCGTCTCCTAGTCCTCGTACATTCCAAAATAACACATTAAGTACATTCGTCATTTTCCCACATGTATAGATAACATTGAAGCATCCCACTTTTTCCCCCACAGGTAGACAACCGATCCATAGGCATAGAAATCTTGTACATACTTCTAGTCCCTCTGTCTGCTTTAAACTTTGCCCCCCCGCTAACTAAACTTGTACTAACAAACATAGAAACATAGATACACATACACATTCTAGACATTTCCCCCCGTAAGAGGGAATGGGGTATTGATTGTGCCTAGAAACCTGAAGCCGAATTTCAGTTCCGCAACCAAAGTCTCGGGGTCTCCAAGTAACGTATCCACAAGTAATTTCTTCTCCCGAACATATCGTAGTCCCTGGGTATTCAACAGCAGGTCCCGTATTGAACAAAGAACTGTAAGTCAACTTGTTCCAACATCCTCATGCTCCTTTCCTTTATTTTGTTTAAAAAGCAACAAGATAGAAGGAGTGTTATATCCGTATTGTCCAGCAGGGGTCACCAAAGTCCTATGTCTCAATCTGTTCTCATTATTATCCAGCCAATTCAGCGCATCCTCTGGTGTATTAAACATATGCGTTTCTCCCAAAGCTACAACTCTCAGACGTGCCGGATACAACATAGCATAGGGTAGTTGTAGCCCTCTCATCCGCTTCTTGATATCCAAATACTGTGCCCTCTTCTTCTGGACCTCCGCTGAGAAATCCGGAAATATTGACACACGATGCCCATCAATTTTTAGATCAGGATTATCTCTAGCTGCCCGCAAAATTATATCTCTATCTCGATAATGGAGGAGCCGTAGAATAAGTGGCCGTGGGGGGGCACCAGCAGGAGGTGCACGGGCCGGAACCCTATGAGCTCTTTCAATGGCGAATAGAGGGGTCAAGGTATCTTTGCCAAACTGGGTAACAAACCACTTCTCTAAGAACTCAGCAGGTCGCTGCCCCTCTGCTTTTTCAGGTATTCCAATCAGACGCAAATTATTCCTCCGTAAACGATTTTCCAAATCATCTGTTTTGGACTGTAAATTAGCAAGCTTATTCACCACTCTGCTCATATCACGATGCATTGGCGGTATCTTATCCTCCAGGACTCCCACACGGTCCTCCACCTCACGCACTCTTTCATTAACTTTCCGTAAATCATGCCTAATATGGCCCACATCTTCAGATAATCCACCAATCTGGGTGACCAAGGCACTTATAGCAGCCCCACTCTGTGTGACTACCTCAAATATGTCCTGCAATGAGGGACCCTCAGGCAAGATGGCGGCTGCTGCAGCTTCTCTCCCCTTCATACCTGCTCCTGCAGTGCTGGTTGTGGAGGATGATCCTGCTCCTGCCGCTCTGGTGGACATCTGCGGCGGAGCTCCAGCTGGGGGGTCCGAGGACGTGCCAGGTGCATTATGCACCGTCCTGGCATATTTCTCAAGGCGCGCTGCCACCGCTTGTAACTGACCCGCGGCAGCGGCGCCATGTTTTTTAGCTGGTGCGGCCGGCGCGCTCTCCTGCTCCTCACCACCCCTACTCTTCTGCCGGCTCGGCATGATGATGTACGCCCGCCTGCCGGTCCTAGGATGTTCCTCCGACTCTCCGGTGCTTTCAGGGCTGCAGTAGATCACCCGGGCAGGATAACGTCAGGATGGTGAGTCGGGAGCTCACTCACATGCGGCCGCTCACATCGCGCGTCAGGCCACGCCCCCGAGCATCCGATATTTGGTGCATGCAACACTCCTCCACCTGTCACCCATCACTCAGTATAATGATCCTCCCTATATAACACTCCTCCACCTGTCACCCATCACTCAGTATAATGATCCCCCCTATATAACACTCCTCCACCTGTCACCCATCACTCAGTATAATGTGTGACTACCTCAAATATGTCCTGCAATGAGGGACCCTCAGGCAAGATGGCGGCTGTTGCAGCTTCTCTCCCCTTCATACCTGCTCCTGCAGTGCTGGTTGTGGAGGATGAACCTGCTCCTGCCGCTCTGGTGGACATCTGCGGCGGAGCTCCAGCTGGGGGGTCCGAGGACGTGCCAGGTGCATTATGCACCGTCCTGGCATATTTCTCAAGGCGCGCTGCCACCGCTTGTAACTGACCCGCAGCAGCGGCGCCATGTTTTTTAGCTGGTGCGGCCGGCGCGCTCTCCTGCTCCTCACCACCCTTACTCTTCTGCCGGCTCGGCATGATGATGTACGCCCGCCTGCCGGTCCTAGGATGTTCCTCCGACTCTCCGGTGCTTTCAGGGCTGCAGTAGATCACCCGGGCAGGATAACGTCAGGATGGTGAGTCGGGAGCTCACTCACATGCGGCCGCTCACATCGCGCGTCAGGCCACGCCCCTCAGGACTTTAGTTTCAATGGACATGTAATGAGCTATTTGTTCTTGTGCTGCAAGAAACTTCAATGCCAGATTGTTCAGTAGATTAAAGTTGATCATGTTGGTTCCATTTGGAAAACCTGTAGTCTGCTAACTCAGCAATTCAAGACCCATTAATGTGATCAATGAGCTTTTCTGTTTTCTGGTTTTCACATCATTGATGGCCCAGCTTCAGGATAGGTGATCCCTATCAAATAGGTGCAGGTGAGACTACTGACACTCCAATCATCAGATGTTTAAAGAGTCTCTGGTATTGCATGAGATTTTGACAATAGTTACACAGTTTTTCAGTTTAGTCCTATTCACTGGCCAAGGAATATCCAATCAGCTTACCGAAAGCCAAGCTCCCCCGCACCCCAATTAATATTGGGCATGGATAACCAAGAAAAATCTCTTTTCATCTTTCAGTGGACTTAATTTTGTGAAATGATATGACGTTTTCTGATACTATAACGTTGTTTAACATGTTGAAAGTTCGACAGTCTTTAAATCCCACCATCTCTCAGCAACATGTTATAGAGTCCTGATTGGCTAATATTGATAATATCACATTTCTTTTATAATAGCTTTTTTAATCCTTACCTTTTGCTAAAAAGCCAAGGTGCCAAAATCAAATACACCACCAGGAATAAGCAATGGCACCTCCTAACATCAGAAGTCAGGATAACATTGTAATTGTTACATTGATGGTGATTCTGTAAGAAAAGAGAACACCATTATCCTTTCAACAGCCTTTGTATTTTTCTGGTCCACTGAATTGAAGCTGTCGGGCCATGTATTCATTTTTTAAAAGACACTTTTAACATATACAGCATGAATAATACTTAGGTCAGCAAATCTTGTTGATGGGACCTCATACATTATTAGGTATTTTGCTTTTATTCTATCTAGACAGAGTGCACGGGCTATTATTACTGTTACTAGTCATTTTAATATTGTTATGTTTTTTTTTGGTTTTCATAATTTTAGATACAGAGTTATGATTTTTACTTTTCTTTTACACTTTTCCATTACCTTGATTGTTTTTTTTAACAATTTGCTGGTATACTTAGGATCATTGTCCTGGTACATGACCCAGATTCGGCCAAACTTTTGGATAGAAGACCTCTGACATTTGATTCAAAGACATGTCACACTAATACTTAGACATTTAGAGGAGTTCTAGTTTCAATCGCTTCAAAATTTCTGGATACTATAGCTTGATAATTGGTTTTAAGGGAACCACATTTTCACTTAAGACATGTTACAGAAGTCCATCACATCGACATTGCAAATCTGCTTTTCTGCTTTCTGTAAGTATTTGCATTACAATATAATTGTGTGTTATAACTTACCTTGCACCCTGACAGAATCCTCTGTGTAGTCCCAAGGGTTGGGCTTTGGTTTGGATCCATTTCAAAAAACAACATATCACTTGTCTGTGCTGCAGACTCCTCAGCTCTCAGCCCCCACCTTTGTGCTCCTGTACAGCTCCTCCTTCTCCCACTATGAGCTCTGTAAAGGAGCAGGAAGGGTGCATACTGGCTCTTACCAGCCGCGGTGCATGTCCATTCTTGGAAGGATCGGCGCTTCCCAATGTCATCACAGGGAGCGTTAATCCTCCCCTTTTCTTAAGTAAATGCTCAATCTTGAGCAAGTGAAATACTCGAGCCGTTCCCAGTATGCTAATACTCAAACGAGCATCAAGCTCGGATGAGTATACTTGCTCATCTCTAATCCTTATACATAGAATAATAAAAAATACTTTATGGAACTTATCTACTTTTATATCCACATTAACATATTATACATATTATATATACATTGATTATGTTTATATTTTCCGGCAGGGTAATAGTTAAGAATAGGTGTTGCCATTTGGCAGAAAACGTGTTTATATCACAGTGACCTGTCATCTGGTTCAGATCATTGTGTCATACTCAATGGCCTGGAAAGTTTGGAAAGTTTCTGAAGTTGTTGATAAGCTGCAGCGTGCATTCTCAGTATTACATACTCCGGAGCTGCAATCTAATCAGCGGCACTTGAGATGCATTCTGCACATACACTTCAAACTAGTCAACTATAGAAAAGAACCACACTCGCCAGACGATATCATCTCACTTGCATAGTTTTATGATTTAGGGAGGACAACTAGGAAGACTTAAAGGGAAATTCTTTCTATCTTCGACATTTAGATTTATCATTCAACTCGAATGCACTTGTACAACTCTGCACTACATAACTCAAAAGATATAGTAAATAGTAAAAAATTTAATAATTACACGAAAATGTAAATTATTGCACATGTATTATTAACAGAAATGTGAAGGTGTCCTGGTTTCTAGTTTTTTGTTACTAGACTACTTAATGATTAACCTGTGGCCGCACCAAGATGTTCCCAAATGTCATGGTGTGTCAGTGTGTGCATTTGCAGCAAACACCCACTGCTAACGGGTGTTAACCATTTAAATTCCCACTGGAAAGCCACCTACTGATGCTCCCCAATGTCATAATGCGGCAGTGTGTGCTTTAAGAGGTCTCACAGGCTGGGCCTTCTTCATATACCCTGGGTGTATGCTGCATAATGCAGTAAATACCGACCGCTAACAGTGCTAACCATTTAAATGCCCACTGCAAACCCACCTGGACATTTAAATGCCAGTGGTGTGTGGTAGCCGCCATGTTGGTCCAAATCGTCGCCCACCGTAATGTCATCAAAGGGCATCGATCCATTGCTGTAGCACCTGTCAGCCTGTTTGAGACTCCCAAGTGTGTCATTCAGCCACCAATACCAAAATCCTTATATACTGCAATACAGTAGCATTGAAGTATACATTAGGATCAATCATACCTCCTAGGGGTTCTAAAAATACAGTAAAATTAAAAAATGTAAACATTTTAATAAAAAACTATATGCTCAAATTCCCCCCCCCCTTCCCTTAAAACTAAATCATAAACATGTTTACATTCGCGTCCCAAAATCTATCAAACTATTAAAATGGTTATTCCCAGTGATGAACCCCGTGGTGGAAATAAGTGCCCAAAACCTTTTGCAACACATAAAAACTTAAATTCAAAGAGTTCAAAAGGTCATACAGTCCCCAAAGTGGCAGCAATGAAAATCTCATAAAGAATGACACCTCATACAGCTCCATACACTGAAGTGGCCTCATAATAAAGAAAAATTAAGAATTTATTATATTTTTCATTCTACTGAAACATAATAAATAGAGATGAGCGAACATACTCGTCCGAGCTTGATGCTCGTTCGAGCAAGTTATATCCTTGTACATAGGGGGCAGTATTGTAGTCGTGTAATGTGAAGTATGTGGATTAGGTCAGATCAACAGGAAATTATCTATGGTGTCAGTGACTCTTGTAGCTTGAGCTTTTACAGAAGTGACACCAAAACAACAAGCAGGTGGTTATTACCCACATTAAAGCCACAGTACTTTATGATCTGCTGAAAATACGACTAAATGTGGGTGCACAAAAGATAGATAGTTATATAGATAGATATGTTACAAAGTAGCACAGGAAATCTGCATGAATTATAGAGAGTGTTTAGCCTCCACTATTAGTCGGCAGACACCCGGCTGCACAATAACACAATGTTATAAATGAATAGCGCAGATGATAATAGTGAACTTTGTAATATAATTTCATAAAGACATTTTCCTGTGTCCTTTTACCTCTTCCTTGTGTAAATCAGCTTCTGTCCTGTATCCACTGACACCAGAGAGATAAAGTAACCCGATAATGTTCCTAATGACTTAACTCTTAACTGGCAGACTACGGAGAGCAGAAACATGAAGATAACGATTCCTTTCTAGGTATATAAAAGTGTATTCACTAGCCTTATCTGTCTGAAGAGGAGGGGCCTGAGAAGGACTGCAGAGACACTGCTCACTGCAGGAGAAAGAAGTAGAAAAAAAGACCCTGGGAAGCTTAGAGTTTTAGAGTAGGGATGGACTGGACACATATAATGGACACATTGGGGGTCATTTACTAAGGGCCCGAATCGCTCTTTCCTGAAAATTACCGGTTTGCGACGAATTGCTCCCGTTTTTTTTCCGCACGTGATCGGATTGTGGCGCATTGGCGCCGCCATGCACGAGATGGAAATTGGGGGACGTGGCCGTCAGACAACCCACCGGATTCGGACATTTAAAAAAAAAAAAAAAATGTGTTGCTAGACACGCGCTTACCTGCACTCAGGAAGAGGATGGTGAACTCTGGCGAACTCCGGTGGACTTCAGCGCAGCAGCGACACCTGGTGGACACAACCTTAGTGAATCGCCGGAAGACCCGAATCTTCCACAGAGAACGCGCCGCTGGATCGCGACAGGACCGGGTAAGTAAATCTGCCCATTTAGTTAGTTCCTATAATGGAGGAGCCCGTATGTGGATAGAACCTACTAAGTGCTTTTTGGTTTGGAAGGTGATGGAGGAGGAAGCTGGCAACATCTGACACAAGGACAGTGAGAGTTGTGCTCCTAGACACATGGTGCTGACCAATGTTTCATCTGACTATGTTATTACTCTGTGATATCTGCTTTTATTTGTATGTGTCCCCCAGGATCTGTACAGCGCTGTGGAATATGATGGCGCTATAGAAATGAAGATTTTTTTTTTAAATTATTATAAAACTTGAGGACAAAACCTCATGTATCTGTGATAGAAGGTATTTGATCAAACAATATTTTATATTGTGTTAGGGAACAAAATAATGGGATAAAATGCAGAAGCGAGTAGTACAGAGAACTACAACCCCCATCATAGAGTATTGCTGCATTATGTGATATAACAAATTAGTGATGGTGTGGTGCAAAGATAATGGGGAAAACTTATTGGGGGTCATTTACTAAGGGCCCGATTCGCAGTTTCCCGACGTGTTACTCGAATATTTCCGATTTGCGCCGATTTTCCCTGAATTGACCCGGGATATTGGCGCACGCAATCGGATTGTGGCGCATCGGCGCCGGCATGCACGCGACGGAAATCTGGGGGCGTGGCCGAACAAAAACCCGACGGATTCGGAAAACCCGCCGCATTTAAAACAAAAAATGTGTCGCGGAGCTTGCACTTACCTTCACTCAGCCCGGCTCGGTGTATTCCAGTGCGTTCCGGGGAACTTCAGCGCAGCAGCGCCACCTGGTGGACGTCGGAGGAACTGCCTTAATAAATCCCGGCCGGACCCGAATCCAGCTCAGTGAACGCGCCGCTGGATCGCGAATGGACCGGGTAAGTAAATCTGCCCCATTATGGCTTCTCCGCAAGGTTTCGGGCAGAGAAACCACATGAATATTCCTCTCCATTCTTCGCCCCGCACCACTATGAGCATGTCGGGGCAGAGAGCAGGCAGGGGCAGAGAGCAGGCAGGGGCAGGAACGCCCGGCCAGTCACATTTCATATAATTGGACTTTAAGAGAAAATTCTGCCAGTTCCGATCTGTTCTACAGTAATTCTTAGTGAACATTGGCGCGGGATGGATGATATTCTAAACGCCAGTCATAATTCTCCCATTGGATCTAAGCCTCTTGTATGTTATTCCGTCTGCTGAGCCGCTGTATCTAAGCCATGTATAATACTGTCTGCTGTATCTAAGCCTACTATGTATGATACTGTCTGCTGTATCTAAGCAAACCATATATGATTGTGTCGGCTGAATTGCTGTAACTAAGCAAACCACGTTTGATCCAATGTGCTGTATCTAAGCTTACCATGTGTAATACTATCTGTTGTATTTAAGCCTACCATGTACGATACTGTCTGCTGTATCTAAGCTTACCATGTATGATAGTGTGTGCTGTATCTAAGCTTACCATGTATGATACTGTCTGCTGTATCTAAGCCTACCATGTACGATACTGTCTGCTGTATCTAAGCCTACCATGTATGATAGTGTGTGCTGTATCTAAGTCTACCAATCATGACACTGGGCCAAATTTATTAAAGTGTCTGACTTCACACTGAAAATAACATGGAGACTGCTGCGCACGTATTTATAAAGTGTCTGCGCCAGTTTTATGTCGCGGCTGCTGTGTCCAACAAGTAAGGAAAAATGTGCATCTAAAGGGCCAGTTAGTGCGAAGTCAGAGTTTGAACAAAGCCCACCAAAAAAATGTTGCATTCTGGGGGAGCGATTAATGAAGAGCGGGAGCCAGTTTTGATGGATCTGCCACCCCCTGCACACTCCACTGCACATAGTACAGACCACCAGCTCTGACAGATGTGGACCACTGGGTTCTGAGCCGCTAGGGGGGGGATTTACCAAACTGGGTCTCCAGATTAAAAAGAATAAACTAGAAAAAGTAACATAGAACTTCTAAGAAATCTGCTGCTGTATTTATTCCTCTTGTATCTTATGCTGCCTCCTGTGCTGGTGTATCTAAGCCTGCCCTGTGTGATACTATTGGCTTAGACACTTCATCCAAGTTTATCATATGTGATTGAGTTGTAGAATACATTATACCGTGCGCCCAGCGCCGGGCACCACCTACTACGAGGACAATTCCACAGGATGTTCTGGAGGAAACCGGAGACCCCAGAGGAAGCCCCACATCAGGGCGAGTACACAAACTCCACAAAGATGTCATCCCTGGTCAGATCCAGATCCAGGATCCAGTGCTGACCACTGAGCCACCATCTATCTAACTCCATACATTATCGCCTTGTGGTCTGGTGTATCATACTCTGTGCTGGGCCGAGTATCTAAGCCAATAGTATGTGATACTGTATGTTGTTGTGGTATATCTGGTCGTGTGATCTGGTGTATCTAAGCTTATTGTGTGATACGGTGTTGGAGCCCTACATGACGTATATGTACATGCATCTTCTACCCACCTGTTTGCATGACCTCATTTCGCCTCCATCTGGAGCCTCCACATGTGAAGATAACCGCCCGGATGAATTCTCGCCCGCACAGCTTCACCCCGATGGTGGGCATGCGGACGCTGCCGTGGGCACTGCCATGTACAGCCAGGAGCCACAGAAGTGTCAGGAGAGCGGGTGCCAGCGGCTGCATTCTGCCCGGGTGACAGCGATGAGTGAGAACATCTCCAGGACCGGAGGGAACCCTCTTATAAGGAGGCGGCGTGGACCTGAGGAGGAGATAAGAACCTTTGCTCTGCGACCCCCTCCCCGGACCAGCTCTGAAGGTAGAGATAACCTTTCCAGGGCGTAATCACGCTGGAATTATTCAGAGCTCGTCACTAGCAGAAAATCACTCTCATTCACTAATGACAAGTCCATGGACACCATCACACACTGTGCTCAGGAGAATGCACACAGCAGTGTCACTGGTCTCCCAACCCCAAGGGGTCACATCACTGAGGCCTAGCACGATGTAACCTGTCCGGCATCACCTAGGGCAGAGCTCCACAACCTTCCTAACGCTCCAAGGCTTTCATATAGTTCCTAAGGTTGTGGGGACCCCCACCCATAAAATAATTTTCTAATAACTGTTATTTTGCTACTATTCTGAATCATAACCATAGTCACAGCGCCTGCTCCCAATAGTCACAGCGCTTGCCCCCAATAGCTGCAGAGCCTGCCCCCACTAGTCACTGCACTTGCCCCCTGCAGTCACAGTGCCTGTCCCGAGTAGTCCCAGCGCCTGTCCCCAGTAGTCACAGAGCCTGCCCTCAGTAGTCACAGCGCCTTCCCCCAGTAGTCACAGTGCCTGTCCCCAGTAGTCACAGAGCCTCCCCCCACTAGTCACAGCACATGCCCCCTGCAGTCACAGTGCCTGCCCTCAGTAGCCGTAGCGCTTGCCCCCTGTAGTCCCAGTGCCTGTCCCCAGTAGTCACAGAGCCTGTCCCCAGTAGTCCCAGAGCCTGCCCCCTGCAGTCACAGTGCCCGCCAGTAGTCACAGAGCCTGCCCCCTGTAGTCACAGTGCCTGCCTCGAGTAGCCTTCAGTTACAGTGACCCCCCTAGTAACCAGTAGTCTCACAGTGTTGCCCCACAGTACTAGCATATGGGAAAAACGTGCTGACATCATGTGTTGCACGTGCCGCTTCTACTATGCCACAGATTGTGCACCCTCACACGGAGGCGGTGGGAGCCGTTCCTCTGCCCTGCGGTGTCTTGGTTCCTAACTAAACACATATTTTGCATGGTCTTTGGTGACCCCTGTGAAAGGGTTTTTCTACACCCAAAGGGGTCACAACCCACAAGTTGAGAACTGCTGACCTAGAGCATCCGTCTGCAGCATCTCCTACCACACGTGGAAGCAGATAATATCTGTGACCATACAGACTGCCTCCAGTTTGTATTGTACCTGGAGAGATGTGTCCCCAGACCTTTGTGGAGTAGCAGCAGGACTGTGTCAGTCAGTGTCCCTGGAGCTATGTGCCATCATAACTTTGTGTATGTTGTTAGTTATAGAAGGAATGTAAAATTCTGATTTATATTCCATCATTGTAGCTTCTCTAAGTGCACCGGGGGCGTGTCCTCACACTGCTGTGCTCTTTGTAACTTTACTACATCCCTTTCTCTCTGAATAACTATTTTAGCTCTGTGAGATCCTGTTTTTTTACCAAACATGTTGCAATGTATAATGACACAATTATAGTTTTATTAACTGTTTGTGAAGAAAGGGAATATTGTCTTGAAGTTTTCATCACCTGATGAATGGGGCTCACAATCTAATCAACCGACCAGTATGTTTTAGAGTGTGGGAGGAAACCGGAGGACCCGGAGGAAACCCACGCAAACACGGAGAGAACACATAAACTCTTTGCAGATGTTGACCCTGGGACATGAACCCAGGACTTCAGCGCTGCAAGGCTGTAATGCTAACTACTGAGCCACCATGCCGCCCGTAGTTCACAGCTAATTGTTTCCTTGAGTGTCATGGCCCCGGTGCATAATATGCAGTCCTCGTCCATACAGCTAAGCTATTGGCTAGGAAAACATTACCTCTCTGCCGGCATTGTGTCCCCGCTCTTTAGCTTTGTGGAGGAGCAATAATGATGCTGTTGGGGCATTTATCACTGTTCAGCCTTCCAGAATAGAGAAATGTATCGGCATCCCATGACATTTTGGACAGTTGTAAGTCTCGGTTTTTGTGTGTACAGTGTGGAGCAGGCCCTTGTGTGTTCCAACATGGCTCCAGTGCACAAAGCAGAGGCCATACAGGCATCAGAGAGGGGTTTGAGTTTGAAAAACTTGTGTAACACGTCTCCAGTTCAGGCTTCAGCATCATCCTCTGTCCTTAAATGACAGCAGTGGATGTGATTTTCTACTATTTTACGTTCTGTCTTGCAGTAGTCTGAATGCTGTCCTATTTCACTCCTGGCTGTCTTAATTATATTCCTCCACACCAGTCTGTCTCCTAGGCTGCTGCAGATGATTTTTTCATTCACATTCCTCCCAGGCTTGTCTGTTTCCAGTTCTGTTCAGATGATAGGGGGGCCTATCCAATCATGTCCGGACTGGGACTCGGACATCCCATAAGAAATTAATTTTGTTTCTTCCAATTGCTTGCTAGCAGACTCATTATTGCTTTATTCTGATGTTGCTCACCTACTTACCTTCCGTTTGTCTTGTTCTGAGTCTTTAACTTTGTTTTCTCGCACTTCCTCCGGTGATTTGTTCTGTTTAACGTTGGCGCAAGAAGGAAACATCGCCAAGTTGTCGGCTACCATCTAGTGTAGGATCAGCCAGTACGTAGGGATAACTGTATGGGTTTACCAATAGGGCTCATCCACTATCAGCCGCATTACAACATGGCAGCCTTTTTTTTTAAGCCAGAATTGAACTTGTTTTCCAATTGTGAGCCATCCTAACATCAGGCGTTATTACTTCAGATTCTTGGCTTCTACAATGGTAAAAGTACAAATCATTGGAAAATTGCTTCGTCATTATTGGGTGACACAAAATAGACATCGTAGAGGTTCTCCAACATACATCAAACGTCCCAATCTCCCAGCATGTCCACAAGACTCCTGAAATGCGAAGATTTAACACCCTTTCCCTCGCCACTTGTCTTGTTTCTCTCAAGGAGCCATATTTTTGTTTCTCTATCCCCTTTGTGATGGGTCATATAACCATAGAGAGGTGGTCACCATACTCTCCCCTGGTTCTTTACCATCAGAGTAAACAATCCGTGATGGACGCGATCCAGGAGACGTGTGATGTGGCGCTCCGCTCATCTTTATGCAGGTGAACTTTATTAATCAGCATTTCATTAGCCCCGCGGCCGGTGACACAGGTTCCTTTGTCTGGTATAATGTCACAGAGCGGCTGATAACATCGTACAGACGCAGATAGCCGCCGCGTCTCGCTTCTCGCTGCCCTAACATTTTAATGACAAAAAACTGAGCGTGTCACCTCTGAAATCAGATCTTTGACATCGGTGCGGCGGAGCGGAGGTAAGCACCGCATCCAGATAACGGAATAATAATCAGGATTCTAGAAAGTTTTTCTCAGGATAGAAAGTAACTTCACATTCTTCATCATCGACGCCATCAAATATTTGTCTCATTGTTTGCTTCATATTGTGAAAGGGCCCAACGACCAAGTTCGGCCCTATCACAGTATAACCCTGAGGAGGGAGATGAAGAACCTTTGCTCTGCGACCCCTCCCCGGACCGTCTGAAGGTAGAGATAACCTTCCAGGGCGTAACACGCTTGGAATTATTCAGTACTCGTCACATAGCAGAAAATCACTCTCATTCACTAATGACAAGTCCATGGACCCATCACACACTGTGCTCAGGAGAATGCACACAGCAGTGTCACTGGTCTCCCAACCCCAAGGGGTACATCACTGAGGGCCTGCACGGATGTAACCGGTCCGGCATCACCTAGGCGAGCTCCACAACCTTCCTAACGCTCCAAGGCTTTCATATAGTTCCATAGGTTGGGGACCCCCACCATAAAAATAATTTCTAATAACTGTTATTTTGCTATATTCGAATTTCTAACCATAGTACAGCGCTGCCTCCCAATAGTCACAGCGCTTGCCCCCAATAGCTGAGAGCCTGCCCCACTAGTCACTGCACTGCCCCCTGCAGTCACAGTGCCTGTCCCGAGTAAGTCCAAGCGCCTGTCCCCAGTAAGTACCGAAAGCCTTGCCCTCAGTAGTCACGAGCGCCTTCACCCCAGTAGTCACAGTGCTGTGTCCAGTAGTCAAGAGCCTCCCCCCACAGTCACAGAGATCGCCCCGCTGCAGTCAAAGTGCCGCCTCAGTAGCCGTAGACGCTTTGCCCCCTGTAGTCCAGTGCTGTCCCCAGTAGTCACAGAGCCGTCCCCCAGGTAGTCCCAGAGCTGCCCCTGCAGTCACACGTGCCCGCCAGTAGTCACAGACCTGCCCCCTTAGTAAACAGTGCTGCCTCGAGTAGCCTTCAGTTACAGTGACCCCCTAGTAACCAGTAGTCTCACAGTGTTGCCCCCAGTACCGCATATGGGAAAAACTGTGCTGACATAATGTGTTCACGTGCGCTTCTACATGCCACAGATTGTGCACCTCACACGGAGGCGGTGGAGCCGTTCCTCTGCCCTGCGGTGTCTTGGTTCCTAACTAAACCACATATTTTGCTGGTCTTTGGTTGACCCCTGTGAAGGGTTTTTTTACACCCAAAGGGGTCACAACCCACAAGTTGAGAACTGCTGACAGAGCATCGTCTGCAGCATACTCCTACCACGTGGACAGCAGTAATATCTGTGACCATCAGACTGCCTCCAGTTTGTATTGTACCTGGAGAGAGTGTGTCCCCAGACCTTTGTGGAGTAGCAGCAGGACTGTGTCAGTCAGTGTCCCTGGAGCATGTGCCATCATAACTTTGTGTATGTTGTTAGTATAGAAGGAATGTAAAATTCTGATTTAATTCCATCATGGAGCTTCTCTAAGTGCACCGGGGGCGTGTCCTCACACGTGTGCTCTTTGTACACTTTTACTACATCCCTTTCTCTGAATAATATTTAGCTCTGTGAGATTCACTGTTTTTTTACCAAACATGTTGCAATGTATATAATGACACATTATAGTTTTATTAACTGTTTGTGAAGAAAGGGAATAGTGTCTTGAATTTTCATCAACTGACTGAATGGGGCTCACAATCTAATCAACCGACCATATGTTTTAGAGTGTGGAGGAGGAAACCGGAGGACCGGAGGAAAACCACGCAAACACGCGGAGAGAACACAAAACCTTTGCAGATGTGACCCTGGGCCATGAACCCAGGACTTCAGCGCTGCAACGGCTTAATGCTAAACTACTGAGCCACCATGCCGCCCGTAGTTCACAGGCTAATGTTTTCCTTGGTGTCCATGGCCCCGGTGCTAATATGCAGTCCCGTCCATCAGACTAAGTATTGGCTAGGAAAACATTACCTCTCTGCCGCATTGTGTCCCGCGTTAGCTTTGTGGAGGAGCAATAATGATGCTGTGGGGCATTTATCACTGTTCAGCGCTTCAGAATAGAGAAATGTATCGGCATCCCTGACATTTTGGGACAGTTGTAAGTCTCGGTTTGTTGTCTGTCAGTGTGGAGCAGGCCTTGTGTGTTCCAACATGCTCAGTGCACAAGAGAGCCATACAGGCATCAGAGGGGTTGGTTGTTGAAAAACTTGTGATACACTTCTCCAGTTCAGGCTTCAGCAGTCATCCTTCTGTCCTTAAATACATCAGTGGATGTGATTTTCTACTATTTTACGTTCTGTCTTGCAGTAGTCTGAATGCTGTCCTATTTCACTCGGGCTGTCTTAATTATATTCCTCCAACACCAGTCTGTCTCCTAGGCTGCTGCAGATGATTTTTCATTCACATTCCTCCCAGCTTGTCTGTTTCCCGTTTGTTCAGATGATAGGGGCCTATCAATCATGTCCGGACTGGGACTCGGGATCCCATAAGAAATTATATTTGTTTCTTCAACTTGCTTGCTAGCAGACTCATTATGTGCTTATTTGTCGTTGCTACACTAACTTACCTCCGTTTGTCTTGTTCTGAGTCTTTAACTTGTTTTCTGCAATTACTCCTGTGATTGTTCTGTTTAACGTTGCGCAGTAGGAAACATCGCCAAGTTGTCGTCTACCATCTAGTGTAGGATCAGCCAGTAGTAGGGATAATGTTATGTGTTTTACCAATAGGGTCATCCACTACAGCGCATTACAACATGCAGCCCCTTTTTTAAAGCCAGAATTGAATTGTTTTCCAATTGTGGAAATCCTGACATCAGGCGTTATTACTTACAGAAGTTCTTGGATTCTACAATGGTAAAGTACAAATCATTGGAAATTGCGTCGTCATTATTGGTGACACCAAAATAGAAATCGTAGAGGTCTTCCAAACATACATCAACGTCCCAATCTACCAGCATGTCCACAAGGACTCCTGAAATGCGATAAGATTTAACACCCTTTCCCTCGCCACTTGTCTTGTTTCTCTCAAGGAGCCATATTTTGATTTCTCTCCTGTGATGGGTCATATAACACTAGAGAGGTGGGTCACATTACTTCCTGGTTCTTTACCATCAGAGCAGAAACCAATCCGTGATGGAGGAGTCCAGGAGACGTGTGAGTGGCGCTCACGCGCTCATCTTTATGCAGGTGAACTTTATTATCAGCATTTTCATTACCCCGCGGACGGTGGTGACACGGTTCCTTGTGTGTATAATGTCACAGAGCGGCTGTAAACATGTACAGAGCAGATGCCGCCGCGTCTCGCTTCTCGCTGCCCTAACATTTTAATGACAAAAAACTGAGCGTGTCACCTCTGAAATAGATCTTTGACATCGGTGGGCGGCGGAGCAGTGAGCACGGAGGGGAGGAGGGTAGGAACCGCATCCAGATAACCGAATATAATCGGATTCTAGAAAGTTTTTCTCAGGATAGAAATAATTCCATTCTTCATCATCGACACCGTCAAATATTTGTCTCATTGTTTGCTTCATATTGTGCCGGACCCAACGATCAAGCGCAGCCATATATCTGTATATATATATATCACTATAGCTGTGACATCACAGGAGAGAGGGGTCAGGAATGTTGGATTAGAGCTCCTTTTATAAATTCCGAGCTTTAGTTCTTTCCAGGGATCCGGGGATTGGCTGGAACATTCTAGCAGCGTTATTTTCTTTCTGTGAAACCCTTTCATAGCTGTGAGTTTGGGATCACTGTCTGACTGTGACGCTCTACTAATCCGACTTCTACTTTCTGAATTCTTTATTCTTCAATCTATCCATAATTTACTTTACAGAAATAGAATGGAGTCACATCATCATCCAAAATGAAAAACCTCATAATTCCAACTTCCCTGAGGAAGCAAGAGCACCCTTAAAGGGGTTGGGGGAGGGTGGTTAAAAAAATAAACTGGTACTTACCTGGTCTTCCGTGCCGACAACTTACACCCGCCTGGCACGCCCACACGTCTGACAGCATTGTGCCTCATACAGAGAAAATTTTAAAGGGGTTTTTCCCCAAACTCAAGTTAGGCCCAAACCCCAGGACAGGGCTTAACTTGCTGATCTGTGGGGGTCTCATCACAGAGACCCCCACCGATCAGCAGGTTAGGCCCTATCCTGTGGTGAAGGCCTTACTTGTGTTTGTGGGAAACCCCTTTAAACACTTAGTACAGATAAGCTGGTTACTCTTCCTATGCACCATGGACTCTGAACTTATCCCGTCACCTTACTGACCAAGACATGTATAACATCGGAAACTCATGTTAGTTGACAAATTTGTGTTACATGTTTTGGGTTTATTTATGAGAAAAAAAAAATTAGCAAAAATTTTGAAAAAAGTCTAGATTTTATGCATTTTATTTAGATCATCATACCACCCAAATAACTTAACCCCTTAACGATTGAGCCGTTTTTGGCTTTTGTATTTCCATTTTTCACTCTCCACCTTTTCCGTGTACAGAGCTGTGCGAGGACTTGTTTTCTGTGTAACAAATAAGATTCCAAATGCAGCTAAATTGGTGAAAAAATGCATTTGAGATGTTTTCTTGTATGCTTGGATTTTACGGCTTTCACTGGCAATGACAGGTTTTCGACTTATTTTCGGTTACAGGGTTTTATTTATTTATTTTTACTATTTTCAGGCCCCTACTTTAACCGTAGCTTGTCTGATTGATCCTATTATATACTGGCATACTATAGTACAGTGATGGCGAACCTTTTAGCGGCCGAGTGCCCAAAAGCAACCCAAAACCCCCCTTATTTATCGCGAGGTGCCAACCAAAAATTAAAGCAGTAACTTATTGCTTGCTGTTCTTTAACAACTTTGAAAAATATTGGCCTCCTGAGGACACCAACACAGTATAAAGATGGAAAATTTACATTATTTTAGCTTCTTTCCAGTGTCCCTCTGTACACAGAGAATTGTGGGGCCAGCAGGAGGTCTTCCAAAGGTAATTCAGCCCTGTCTACTCATTCTCCCTCTTCCCACAGTCCCAAGTAGCGAAGGAGGTATCAAAATATGACTGAAAGCCGCATCTTTTAAGTTGCTTGGAACTGCACGAAGATTCTTTGAGTCCTGTCTGGTGTGCTGGCCCAGGTGCCAACAGAAAGGGCTCTGAGTGCCGCCTCTGGCACCCGTGCCATAGGTTCGCCATCACTGCTATAGTATGATAGTATATGGGGATTTTACTGATCATGTATTACAATGTGCAAATTGCACATTGTAATACATAGTATGAAACGAGACAGCCTCGGGTCTTTGTAAGACCCCAGGCTTTCATAGCAACAGATTGTCACTCCCTGTCACCGGGGAGCAGCAATCTAAGCCAACATGGCAGCACCCTAGCACCGCCAGCTTTTTAATGCCACCAGCAGCTTTGCCAGCGGAAATTGCGGGTGGTACCGGTGGGTGTTTACTGTAATATGCCCTCTACAAACACCTGCAGCCGAAGTGTGACATAGTAATACGTCACACAATGTTAAGGGGTTAATAACTAACATTTGCTATATAACAGTATATAGCAGGACTTTGGTATCTTCTTCTATTTATTAGTTATCCATGGACTCCTTCCTTTTAAAATCAACTTTTAGGATTACGCTCACTCACTTCTAGGGCGCTATGGCTGTTCCCTAAACTGCTCAGTGCTGCAGATTCACAGGCTGTTACAATGAGCAGCACTTGTCTCAGCCCACTACTGCCTTGACTTTTAGGCGAGGCTTCACTCCTGGAGCACCACTCTGTGACGCCTCTACCTTGGCATCCCCGCCCTACATCATCCCGTAAACTCTCCTTTCCACCTTTCATTGCCAGTGACCAAATTCGTCCTCTTACATACACCCGATGCCTGCATTATACACTTCATCACACATATGCGTTGAGTTGATGGCGTATTTCGTTTAGTCCCGAGCATTCATAGCTCTGCCCATGGCCTGAGATCAAGATGCAGTCATCAGACCAAACCGTGACTGTATTGTAGATTGTATTAACAAATAAAACTTCTAAGTTTAGCACAAACCATATTCCGAGTGCCTAGTTATTATCTTACATAAGAAAAGGAGTGGTGTCCTACCAAGGCCCCAACATTGTCTCCGGGAGTGACAGGGCCAATCCTGCATCGATGTAAGGAAGGTCACCTCTTGGCCACCAGTCTTTTGGCTGACATCAAGTTTATGTCAATGGCCGATTCAGATCCTGCAGAGAGGATGAAGGTATCAATAACTTTCTACATGGTTCTATCTGATTCTACCCTCAAGCACATGAATGGACTCACAATATAAGCCGCCTGGACTATCAAGTTCTTAATCCCGAACAACAGATATCCATCATTGTGGTCCCATCGTGGTCAAAGATCTCAGCAGAGATCATATGCTGGTTACTGTTATACCCTACAGCTTTGCTCTGTTAGATATCGATCTTCAAAGACCAAGAATAGACCACAGGTCATTTAGAGATGTGTCCCAAAAACAAGAGAGTAATGACTCCTCGTCTTCTCCTGTAAGTGCCCGAGGGTCGTAAATATTGGTAAATCGGGAAGCACAAATGACGTCAGCAGTGTAAGGAACAATAGAGACTATGGAGACTATCTACAAGGTCCAGTCCCAGGATTTCTAAGGAGAACATGAGGTTAGATTGATGCCGATAATTGTCACGTTTTACAGCCAAGGTTTCCTCTTTCCAGTGATACTCTGCAAAGACTAAGATTCGGAGTTACATTCACGTATGTAAATTCCCTCAGACCAGAAGAGGAAAAAAAATGTCAACCTTTGTTCTAAGATCGTTCTGTTAGGATTTAGAGGCAGGTTGTGTACAGAAAGACATTACAAATGTGAGATGTGTAGCAATACAACACAACACTGCTTAACCATCCGGACTGAGATCTGCCATTGAGATGTCACATGTACATGCCAATGGTCCTCATGTGTCAATACAATCCAAATACAATGTCCCCTCGTGACTTTTATGTGAGGCTGGTGGTGCACCCGTGCTTTACTCCTGGAGCACCACTCTGTCATGCCTTAACCTTGGCAACCCTGCCCTTCATCGCCCTGCCCTACATCGCCCTGCCCTACATCGCCCTGCCCTTCATCAGCCTGCCCTACATCACCCTGCCCTGCATCACCCTGCCCTACATCACCCTGCCCTTCATCAGCCTGCCCTACATCACTCTGCCCTACATCACATCACCCTGCCCTACATCACCCTGCCCTACATCACCCTGCCCTTCATCACATCACCCTGCCCTACATCGCCCTGCCCTACATCGCCCTGCCCTACCCTTCATCACCCTGCCCTACATCACTCTGCCCTACATCACCCTGCCCTACATCACCCTGCCCTACATCACCCTGCCCTACATCACCCTGCCCTTCATCACATCACCCTGCCCTACATCACATCACCCGTCCCTACATCACCCTGCCCTACATCAGCCTGCCCTACATCACCCTGCCTACAGTCAGCCCCGCCCTGTCATGCACTCACCCGGCCCTTCATCGCCCGGTCCCTACATGCCACCCTGGCCTACTCACCCTGGCCTACATCGCGCCCTGCCCTTCATATCGCCCCTGCCCGTCATCTCGCCCTGCCCTTCTTCGCCCTGCCCTTCAACAATCCAGCCCTGCCTCATCGCCCTGCCCTTCATCACCCTTCCCTTCATACCCCAGCACCTCATCCCTGCCCTACATCGCCCTGCCCTTCATCATCGCCCTGCCCCTTCACACCACTGCCCTACTGCAACATCACCCTGCCTACATCACATCACCCTGCCCTAACGTCACATCACCCTGCCCTACCTCGCCCTGCCCTTCATCAAGCGGCCCTTCTCACGCCTGGCCTACATAACACCTGGGTGCCTCAATATCATCACCCTGCCGGCTTACATCGCGCTCTGTTCTACGCTCAATTCATCAGGATCAACCCCTTGCTGCACCCGTCTCTGCCCCCTGACATGGCAGGCATTCACCATGCCTACATCACCTGCTGCTACAATATCGCCGCCCTGGCGCCTTCTATCCGCTTCCTGTTGCCTCAACAGATACGCGCCTGGCGCGCTCATCACGCATGCGCATGCTTTCATCATCCTCCACTCATCCGAGGACCACTGCCTCTTGCATCACTCTCTGGGCCCTATCAATTTCATCGCAGACACCTCACACTTGTCCCATTACTAGCTCATTTCACCCTTGGCCCTACATCCCATCACGCCTGGCCCTACGTTCACAGTAAATATCGACGCCCGTGGGCTCCTAACAATCGGCCCTGCTCGTCTAAGCATCACCCTCTTCTCTGCCTGCTTGCGAATACCAGGATCCGTTGAGCTTTGTGTCCCTCTGCATCATCCCATGCTCTATCTATGCTATGGTCCCCCTGGCCCACGTTCATCAGCTTCCTTGCTGTGCCCGGTACATCAAACTGCAAGCGATCAGGCCGATTTCCCTTGCATTCACCATCCGGGGCCTTCCCTGATCATAGTTCTACTCTCGGGCTTTCCTGTCCCTTCGTCATCATAGGCCTCGGGGGTCGCTACATTCACCTGTCGCCTACAACAATTCACCCATTCACACCTGCCCTAGAACACTACGCTCATCATCGCACTTGGCGCTCCTGATCGTCAGCAAATTCGGCGAGCCCTGGCCCTACCTATGTCACGCCTGAGCGGCTGGGCCATTCTCAGTTTACAGGCCCTGGCCTCCTCACATAACATCCTTCGCCACACTTCAGTACCTCTATCCCTATCTCTCTACTTGCACCAGATACTGCACCTGGATCCTGCCCCTCGCCCATATCTCCTTCCTGACTCTTTCCTTCCCATATTCTATACACGCCTGCGCGCCTTCATCATGCGCTGCCCGCTATGTCTCAGCCACTGCGGCCTTCATCACGCTGCCCGGCCAATTCAATCAGGCTGCCTTCTTTCATCAGGCCTGCCCTTCATCAAGCCTTGGGCACGCTTCACTCATCAAGGCGCAAGGGCGCGGCTCGGCTTCATAACCACAGCCTGCCGCTCATCGTCACCTCACCTTCATCAGCCATGCTAGTCCCTGGCTCAGTGTCCTGGCCCTACATCACATCACCCTGCCCTACGTCACATCGCCCTGCCCTACATCACCCTGCCCTTCATCAGCCTGCCCTTCATCAGCCTGCCCTACATCACCCTGCCCTACATCACCCTGCCCTACATCAGCCTGCCCTTCATCAGCCTGCCCTTCATCAGCCTGCCCTTCATCAGCCTGCCCTTCATCACCTTGCCCTTCATCAGCCTGCCCTTCATCAGCCTGCCCTTCATCAGCCTGCCCTTCATCAGCCTGCCCTTCATCAGCCTGCCCTTCATCAGCCTGCCCTTCATCAGCCTGCCCTGCATCAGCCTGCCCTTCATCAGCCTGCCCTACATCACCCTGCCCTACATCACTCTGCCCTACATCACCCTGCCCTACATCACCCTGCCCTGCATCACTCTGCCCTACATCACATCACCCTGCCCTACATCACATCACCCTACATCACCCTACCCTACATCACATCACCCGTCCCTACATCACATCACCCGTCCCTACATCACATCACCCTGCCCTTCATCAGCCTGCCCTTCATCAGCCTGCCCTTCATCACCCTGCCCTGCATCACCTTGCCCTGCATCACCCTGCCCTACATCACATCACCCTGCCCTACATCACATCACCCTGCCCTACATTCCCCGACCACACTCCATTCCACCTTTCTTTGCTGGTGACCTAGTTCCTTTCTGATAACTGGACTAAAAAGACCTACAGTAGAAAAACAGAAGATTACATACACTATATAAAAACACAAATATGATGGAGATTGGGACAGGCAGAAGGCAGGGGGGAGGCGTGAATGCATGGCACGTCGTGTTTATCAGATACGATCTGGTCTACAAGTCATAAGTTTGTGCCCATATTCACTAAGCCTCTAAGGTGAATACAGGCGCTAGCCTGCAAGGGGGGGGGGGGATTTTAAGACGGGCGTTCAAAATGCCAATCTTAATTAATTCCCTCCCACTGCTCCTTTGTGGAACATCATTTGAAGAAATCAGTCAAGAAGAGAATTGTGGACTTGCTCAAACGTGGTTCATCCTTGGGTGCAATTTCCAGAAAACCTAAAGGTACATCATTGGTCTGTACAAATAATTATACTCATGTACAGACAATATATAGGAATGTCCAGCCATCATACTGCTCAGGAAGGAGACGGGTTCTGTTTTCCAGAAATTAAAATGTGCTTTGGTCCGAAATGTGCACCAACCCAAGAACAAAAGCAAAAGATCTTGTGAAGATCCTGAAGCTGGTAGGAGTCATTATGTGCTGGCACTCTGCCAGGAAGCAGCCAGAGAATCATGAATCAGTTACCCCAGTTCTGTCAGGAGGAATGGGCCCAAATACCAACCATTGTGAGAAGCTTATGGAAGGAGATCCAAAGTGTTTGACCCAAGTCTCAGGGCAATAGTAACAGATGGTAAGAAAATTATGTAAAGTTCCGACTTTGCAGAATATAATAAAAATGTTTTAAAAATTCTCTCTCTGACATTTGGCAAACATAAATAATTTTGGTTCCTTATTAACCTCAGTAACCGGAAAGATTTAGTCTCAGTTCATGTCCAGCTGTATGTTGGGAACCAGGAGGGGGATCATGATGGATACCAATATTTAAAAAACAAAAAAATGACATTATGAGATCTGACACAAGAGGGGAAATCATTCTGACAAGTGCGCTCCCCATGGAATACAGATGACAGAGCCGCTCTTTGTAAATTATCCGTCTCCTAAATCTAATAACCAATATGGCCGAACTTCCTGATGATCAGCAAAACAAAAAAATGTCAGGCCCCCGCAGGTATAGTCATCCTCCTCCATCACACATCAGAAACTCCTATGCAACAGAATGGAAAATCTATAACAAGGACCTCGGCCTATAAAGTATTGTTCTCAGTATTGGCCTCTTTGTATGGGGAAGAGAAACCCCTCATGTCCCCTAAGGCTCCTGAGGTGGGTGCAGCCGCGCGCCCTGGGATACTACGTGAAAGTAACTTTAAGGAATCGGATAATCCCTTATAGCAGTGGTGGCGAACCTATGGCACGGGTGCCAGGGGCGGCACTCAGAGCCCTTTCTGTGGCACCCGGGCCATTGCCCCAGGACACCAGACAGGACTAAGAATCTTCCCGCAGTTCCAAGCAACTTAAAAGATGCTGCTTTCAGTGAAATCTTGATTGGCACCTGGCAATAAATAAGGGGGGGGGTTTTGGGTTGTAGTTTGGGCACTCGGCCGCTAAAAGGTTCGCCATCACTGCCTTATAGTATATACTTATCTCCAGCCCCACAGCCTGGAGGTTATACTATAACACTGACGTAATATCTGGGAAGAAATCCGATTCTTGCTCTTCACCCCCCTCCAGGCTGTTGTGGAATATCAGGTGTCAGCTGAGGGACTGACGGGGGACCTCCAGGAAACATACTCTCCTGTGTATCACCTTTCGTCAGACGTTACCGTTTTGTCTCAGGTTTTATAACTTTCCTTTTAGGTGTTTTCTCCTCTATAGTAAGTGACGTTGTATCTCTAGTGTATCCAGGGAGCTGTGGTATCAGCCGTACACAATGAATGTGGGTAGTCTCTAGACATGGCCGTACAGCCTAACGGACTGCTAGTTACTTAGGGGACATTCAGTCCTAGATCTAGGGAGTATGGGTTGGTGTCTGTGGTGGGACAATCCCTTTAATACCACATATACCCTTTAATTAATAAAATGCCACATTAAAAAGTTGACAAATATCAGTGAAATGAAAACCACACGTGTCACACGCCATCTGCAGAAGTGACACCAAGAGGTTCTGCAGCTATTGAGGAACTTCAATCCCCAGCACGACGAGTCGGCTTCACACAGACCACAAACCCGCAGGCCCCTCTCCCCTATTCTAGGCAAATTTTCAGAGAATTGACAGATGTGAAGCTACATTCGCGCAGAACCCACAAAGTAAACGTTGCCTCGACATTACGGGAAGTAGCGCCGGAGACGAGAGACATGTGACCCCCCCCGAGAGATCCGGGAACGAGGGACCGGAAAGAGGCGGAGGAGGAGGAAATATCTCAATATCGTCAGGAAGTAGCCGAGAGGAGACGCATAGGAAGCCGGAACACTAAAATAATAATACTAAAACTCTGGCCACACAATGCCACCAGTCGCCTGACCTCAGGGGTCCACCCGTCCTGTAAAATGGGGCACAGGATTGGCCTTCTTGCGTTGCAGGGGGACTAGGGCAAGGTATATGTGCAGCTGTATTCCCAGACACAGGCCTTAGGTACACGCAGCCTTGTGGATGTTCTATGCAGAGCTGTAGGGACATCCCTATAAGATACATGACCTTTAAAGGATTCTTCAGAGGAGTCTACGGGTCATGCAGGCATCTGCTGCACACCCCAGGACATAAGTCACTATATACT